>JXCR01093125.1:86211-122632 GCA_002079205.1 Phalaenopsis hybrid cultivar | reverse complement strand
TTTAATCCTTTTCAAAACTAATTAAGACACTCACCTAGGTCTTAAGGGCTTAGTGGTGACTTAGGCTAAATCAAAATTGACTAAAAGAGGATTAGAGAACTAAACATAAACAAAATCAAACATCCTTGAAACACCACTAAGCCCAATTAGGATTAAAATTTGGCTAAGTGTTCAAATTACAATAACTTGCCCCTTTAAGGGTCTTCACCCACATAATTTTCAAATTAAATTATAAATGATAATTACCCCTTTCCGAGGGATAATTGAAACATCGATGTTCACTGAGCATTAATGATATTTACAGGATAGACCATTAAGCAAAATGATAAGTTTAAATGGACTCGAGGCCTTTCACTAGATGGTGAGAGAGAGGCATGGACCTGTCTCCCCCCCTTAACTTGTTGGATACCTCAGAGGCCTATTAAAATTAATATTATTTGCTTAAAGGAATCATCCTTAAACTTTTAAGGACTTAACAAAATACAACATGAAAACCCCCCAGAACTTTACTTTTTCTGCTCTTCATAAATGCCCTCACATGCATTTTAAGTTCAGGTGGTGGAACGAGAAGACTCGTCAGGTACGCTTTTACATTTTATAGTACCGTCTTTCTTCTGTCTTTTCCTTACATGTTTTATGATTGCATTTACCTACATGCTTGAAAACAACATAAACTTGCATGAAAACTAAAACCAACAGGATAGCCACATACCCAAAACTAAAACTAAAATCAACCAAGATAAAATTCATCGCCATAACATTCAAAATATAAAATAACTCAAAATTTAATCACAAACATCATATAAAACCACAACTTTAACTTAATTAAGATGTCTNAAAACCACAACTTCAACTTAATTAATATGTCTCTATCGGATGATCGGGAATCCCTTGGAGGAGGTAACCTACGGTTGCTAATGAGGCTTCCCGCGGTTTAAATGAAATTATACTCATTAAGTTGGTAGTAAGTTCATTTGAACTAAGTGAATCCAATAGAAAATAGTGATGCCGGAACGAGGGAACCATAGGATCCTAACTGGGGTTACCCTAATCAACTTTAACATGCCCCCATAAAATTTAAAGAACTTCAACCATAAGGCCACCTGATTTGACATAACTTTAATATGCCCTCTATAAAATTTAAAGAACTTCAACCATAAGGCCACCTGATTTGATATTATAACAATAGTGATGCTGGAACGAGGGAACTGTAGGATCCTAACCGGTGTCGCTCTAATCAACTTTAATACGTAGTGGTGTCGGAACGAGAGAATCGTAGGATCCTAATCGGTGTCCCTCTAATCAACTTTAATATACCCCTCCATAAAATTTAAAGAACTTCAACCATAGGGCCACCTGATTTGATATTATAAATTGACACACTAGAAAACTCAAACATGTCGTGANGGAACCTGTGTTTGTTCATTTTCATGTTGATCATTTTCCATTTCTTCCTTCTCTTCATCAACTTCAGTTTCTGTTTGGATCCTGGTTTCAACTTCTTTTACACTTCGTAATTGAATAACTTTAATTTGCTCTTTATTTTGATCTTTTGGATTAACTTCTACAGTACTCAAAAGAATTTCAGAAGGTCTGTTACTAAGTGCAGTAGCAATATGTCCTAATTGATTTTCAATATTTCTAATAGCAGCCCCTTGATTTTGTATTTGATTTCCCATATTCAACATCACTTCTTTCATTGTCAACTTCTTTTCCTTAACTTTTGGGCTAGGATTGGAGTTAAATGTTGGAGGATAATAAGATAGAAAATTAGGATTCCTTGATTGTTCAGATTTTTGGATGTATTCACTGGATTTGTATAATTATTCCAACTAAAATTAGGGTGATTTTTCCATCCAAGGTTAAAATAGTTAGAATTTGGATTGTTATTTCAATTATTTATAGCATTTAAAGTTTCATAAGATGGTTGAGTATCAATAATCTATCCTAGGAATTTTCCTCTAATATTGGGGGTATTTGAGAATAGTTCACTCCTATTTGATCAATCTTTTTAGAAATAGAAACAATTTGAGATGTTAAAATAGACATTGCATCAGAATCATGAATACTGACTACTCTCTTAGGATTTACCCTTTCAGAGGGCCATTAAAAATTATTAGTAGTCATTTCTTCAATTAAAGAATATGCTTCATCAAAAAGTTTTGACATTAATGAACCACCCACAGCAACATCTATAATAGATCTTAGTGATCCTACTTATCAATTGTAAAAGGTTTGAATTATTAACCAATCTGGCAAAGCATGGTATGGAAATTTTCTAAGAAGATCTTTAAATCTTTCCCAGGCTTCATATATTGATTCCCCTTCAAACTAACAAAAAGAAGTAATATCATTTCTAAGCTTAGTGGTTTTCGAGGGTGGAAAATATTTAACCAAGAATTTTTGTGATAGTTCCCCAAGTTCTAATAGATCCAGATGCTAATGAATTCAACCAAGCCTTGGTTTTATCCCTTAATGAAAACAGAAAAAGTCTAAGCCTAACAGAATCATTAGACTCTCCGTCATATTTAAATGTAGCACAAATCTCAAGAAAACTAGCAAGATGTAAGTCAGGTTCTTCAGTAGGTGATCCTCCAAACTGATTATTTTGTACCATTTGGATAATAGCAGGTTTAATATCAAATGAATTAGCAGCAACATCAGGATTTTGAATAGTCAAGTGAAGTTCATCTGCTGTCGGTTTCGCATAATCTTTTAAAGGTCTTTATCGATTCTCGTTTATTGGATTTTCTAAGTTATTTGCCATTTCTTTTAAATTTTTAATTTCTCTTTGTTGTTTTCAATTTTTTATAATAATACATTCTAACTCTGAATCGTAAGGTACTAAGCATTCAGATCCAATATTTTGCATAAATAAATAAAGTAAGTAAAGTAAAATTCTTTTTTTAAAAAAATACTCTTAAATAAATTTCTTTTTGGATTCTTTATTTTAAATTTTTTTTTTAATTTTTATATATTTTTATAGTATATATATTATCTCTAATTTTCCTAATTTATCAAAACTATTTAATTTACCTAAATTTAACCATTACCTTCCCCGACAACAGCGTCAAAAACTTGATCTCAATTTTTTTATATATAAGGATTTATGAAGTTGACACCACTACAACGTCAAAAACTTGATCCTTATATGAAAAGTAAGTTGTGTAAAATATATATAACTATAGACAATTAATAATGGGATTCTACGCAAGTATACGTATCGTTATAAAGTAATAAAAGACTTTCTATTTAAGCCCCAAATATCGATCCCACAGGGAAGGTGTAAATTGACAATTATAAGTTTTACTAAGAAATTTACAGAAAATCAAACGAAATCACTGTCACTAATTTTGAATGTTGAGACATTATCAAAACTAAAGTACTTAACTATTAGCAATACGAAATGCAAAGTTTAAAAGGTAAATACTAATCTACTAACTATGTTTATGTAATGAAGATTTCTTATGTGAAAAAGCGTCATTGCAACTACAATAAGGTTTTGGTGAAATGAGATGAGATAAATGTTTATAATATGTATTGTGCCAAATAAGAGCAATTATAATTCTCTACCCTGATACAGTGCATAAAAAAATCATTGGCTAATCCTAAGTTTAGTCCCTAAATTCGTGGCTAGGCTAGGAGGATACCATCTCCCACTCCAGAGCTCCCACTTCCCTTCCCTTGAAGGCTAACTCTCGCTTTAGTTTTTAAACACTAATATCGCCCAGAGCTCCCACTTCCCTTCACCTAAAGGCTAACTCTCGCTTTAGTTTTTAAACACTAAGATGTAATTAGGAATTTTAGTCTCTCACCCTAAAGATTCTCCAATTCTACACCCAACAAATAATATTTCCCTATTTATTTGCACTTAATTCCATGAACAAATTTCTCCTCCATGAAATTAAATGTGATCCTCACTCTGTTATAGAACTCATACTCCATTTCCTAGAACATATGTTTCACGACATATTTTAACAATTCAATTGGCCAGATCAAAATGTAAATTAAGTTCGGAATTGAAAAATCATTATAATTTATTTTATATTTTAATGTTGGCACATCATATTATCTCTTCATTTCACCATATATCAGAGTAGGGAGAAAGATAGAGGGAACTACTCAGATTTCATGAGAAAGTCACATCAAAACAAAAATTTCATATATAAAAGAAAGTTCATACAACACTAATAAACAAACAAAACTTATTTGAAACTCTTTCTCAAAGCAAATCCCTTGTAGCCTTTCCTTAGAAATGTAGGAAGAAGATATCTTTTACTTTACTCCTTCTCCAACACTCTTAAAGAAAGTTTCACACTAAATCTCACCACACAAACTCTAAACTATAAAATAAAAATCTCTAATGGACTCCAATATGGTGGTGGAATGAAAATAAATTATGAAGAATGGCAAAAATGGAACATGGCGGAATGTCTAGAAGCGAAAAGGAGTCAATTTTCTGATGAATTTTGGCCCCAAATAAAGCCCAAGGTCGGTTCTTCAAAAGGTGCCTCCAAAAACTCTTCAAAAATTATCCAAATACATCGAACCTTCTAAAAACGGAGGCTGAACCACCTTTGGCATCATCGACGCTAGTCTTGGCGCGGTCGGCACTAAGTAAAAATTTCAGTTGTTCTGTTGTTCTATTGTTCTGTAGAGTCGGCGCTTAGTACTTCTTCAAAAATGTCATTTTGACTCTAAATTCCATCATTTTTGCTTTAAGTCCTAAACATTAACAACCTGCAAGAAAACATCAAAATACCTTCCATTAATGTGTAATATCACCAAAAATAAATAAAAAATATGGGTCTAAAAATGCATATATTATCAATGTATTATTGGCCCATTTTAGGGCAAAACCACCAAATTACCAAAATATCCCTACAACCCCACTCTTTGCAAAAAATATCAAAAATTACCCAAATTTTGTCCAAAAATCATCTCAAATCCCTCACCACTACCTAAATTAACCAAAATTCACCAAATTCCTAAAATACACCCCAGAATTGCCAAAATTATAAAAATGCTCTTCATGACCTAAAAATTTCTAAAATTTCAAAAAATTCCAAAATCATCCCAAGTATTCCTAATATCAATTTTTTATCATCAATTTGACCCAATTTGACCAAAAGCCCCAATTTGCCCTTAAAGGCTCAAATGTTCCCAAATTAATCCCAATCTTAGTCCAATTGACCCAATATTGCCCAATTTCAATTCCAAACCAAAATTCAGCATCCTAAATCCTAATATAAATAAAATTCAAGCTCCATTTGATCCATTGCAAGCCTAATTTTACCCAAATCAGAAAGCTCAAATTTTGTCCATACGCGTAAATCCATCAAATTAGCCCACCAATTCAACTCAAAATCACTTGAATTTTTTTCAAATCTTTCATGATATCCCCCTACACCAAATTCAACATTCAATTAGCTTAAAATTTTAGCCTAAGTTCAATTTCAAATTCAAAAGGTCAAGCCTACTACATTTAATTTCAAAAGCCCAAATCCAAAGCCCACTTGTCAATTCTTTCTCTTCATCATCCATTTGATTAAAATCATTCCTAAGTCCTAAATTCAAAATCAAATCATTCTAAATCAAACATCATGCCAAAATCCACCAAAATATTTCATAAATTCAAAAATCCCTCCTCATGAAAGTTGACCAAGCAAAGGACAAGCCATGAAGCCACTCCCAAGCCATAAGTGAGCCATGAGTGCCATGCCACATCACCATAAAATTAGTAGCAAGAGGCCAAGCCACTTCCAAATATCCTTAAGATTCTCTTAACCCCTTCCATGAATCACCTAAACCCCATACTTAACCAAATCACTTGGATGGGGACCCTACCAATGATTAAGCCAAACCATCTGATTTCCCTCAACACCCAAGCCAGACTTGGTGGGTGAACCCAACCCAAATCCATGACTTTACCCAATTTGACCCAAAATAGCCCTTCCCCATCCTATTGTAATTCAACACCTTTGCACATGACCAACCCCAATTGACTTCACCAAAACCAAACTTTGATCTCCCTGAGTCAGATGGTGACCTGAGCCTTACATAAAAATACAAAACTTATTTTGGTAGGTTCACTGTGGTTAGAGGATCCTAGGAAAAATATAAACTTGATTCAACTCATTAAAAATAACCTTAATTGTCATTAACCCTAAAGATGAAAAAAAAATTAATTTGGAGTAATTATAAATGTAAATGACATAAAAACTATTCCAAAATAAAATTTATTGTTAGAGGAGTTTCACGTAAAATTTCAAGTCAATTGGAGTTAATTTGATCACTCAATTGAATTAATTAAGTGAAATCAAATTATCATGAAAATTGGTTCAAGTGGTCCTCTAATATAGGTGAACCTCCAATAATTTTCTTAAGGACAGAAGTCTTATTTTGTTTGAGTTATTAAATTTTTATTGAAAATTCTTATTTTTACATTAAAAATAAATATAAAAATTAAATAAATTCAGAAAAATCAAATTTTCTCCTCTGATGTTTTAATCAACCCATTAGTGAGGTAACGTAAAATTTTTAAGTCATTTGAGTCTAATTTAAAAAATTATAGGGTATTAAGGCCTTATAGGCAAAAGAGTAATTTTGAATTTTAAGGCTTAATTAATATTTAGGCTTAACCGAAGGACTAAATGAGCAACAAATGATCTTAATTGACATGTTTTTTTATGATTGAAACATAAAAGGGATATGTGGTAGTAACCAATCTCATTTTGATCTTATAAAGGATAAATTTGTAATTTCTTAAAATTAATGAAATTTGGAAGAATATTTAAATAGGAAGATACTACGGTGAGGGGTTTGATTTTGGAAGATCATAACTCACTGATTTTAAACCCCTAACTAATGGTTTTGAGATTATTTATAATTCCTGATAAGGATTAAGAATATAAATATTGAAAACCATTTTTCTTAAAATTACAAATCTACCCATTAAATCTTAAGGGCTTAGTAGTGAACTAGGCTTAATCAAAATGTTATCTAACGAGGTTTAGAAAATAACTTATAATTAATTTAAAACTTTTCAAAAAACTACAAGCACATTCTTTAAAATCAAATTAATTAAATTCCTTAATTAAGTCAAGTTGCCCCCAAGGGTCTTTACGTATATAATTCATAAGTGAGATATCAAGTGATAAGGAAAATCAAAGCATCAAATTCACTGAGCATAAGGGTATTAGCTGGATGAACTATATAGTAAACATAATAAAACCAAAATGAACTCAAGATAATTTCAAGGACTATGAAATGTCTAGGGTAATACCCGAGACTTCTTCATAATCCTTTGGAAATCTTGGAGGCTTATTATGATTTACTTAATGGAATTATCCTCAAAATTTGGAATCACCAAGGTATGACATAGGACCTAGTAGATACACCTCAAAATGTACTCTCTACTTTTACTACAAGCATGTTTTAATTACAACAAAAAATATATATATATATACCTTGCAAGTAGTGGAGGAACGAGAAGACTTTCCAGATACATTTTTACAGTTTACAGTACTTTCTTTTCTTGCACTTTCTACATTGTACGTTTATGCTTACAAGCTTGCATACTAAACAAACGATGTCACCCTGCGTGAAAACCAAAACTTCCAGGATATCCACAAAACTGAAACCAAAATTGCCAGGATATCCACAAAACTCAAACCAAAACTAAAACTAAAATCAATTAAGATTAAATTCACCGCCACAACATTTAAAATATAAGACAACTCAAAATTCAATCACAAACATCACAAAACAACAATTGCAACTAAATTAAGACGTCTCTATCGGTTGATCAGGAATCCCTCGGAGGAGGTAACCCACGGTTACTGATGAGATTTCCAATGATCTAAATGAAATTATGGAACTCATTCATTTGGACTAACTGAATTTGATAGAAAATAGTGGTACCAGAATGAGGGAACCGTAGGATACTAACCGGTGTCACTCTAATCAACTTTAATATGCCCCATAATACTGAAATAACCATAACCATAGGGACATCTGATTTGACATCATAATCTGACACATTAGAGAAATTAAACTTGCTACAATGAGGAGCTTGGAGCTAGTATTGTGGGCAGCATGACCATCTTCAACAGGAAAACATGCCTTCACCAACTAAACCATTTTTTAGAGTTAAATAACATATTCATAGCAATTTAAGTTTGTTTTCTTATGCAACATGAATCCTCAATTTATCTTTAGGCCTTTGTATAACTCTGCTATCCAATTTAAGCCCTTAACTGACTTAGGATTCCAAGGTTGTCGTTTGTCATGACCTAAATCCTCACATCTTTCAGGTTGTTTATGTGATTGTTTCACACAAATATAATGCTTAATCAATAAAATTGGCATGATGAAAAACCTTTAAATTGAATCCAAACCATAGGATAGCTTGGGAAGTCTCTGAGGTTCTCCTCAGGATCTATGACATCCCCTAGTCCCTCCTCCTTTGGATTCCAAAATAATATGTTTCGAACTTGAGTCATTTCCCTTTCACACCTCTTTGTCTGATCTTGTTGAAAAGTCCTAATCCTTTGACCTATTAGAAGATAATATCCCCTGATTTTTATTAAGAGTTTTCTTAGATGACTTCGGTTGTCTAAGATGTAATTAACAATATGGGCTTACTCTTATAGGAAATAGAACCCTCTAATGCCAAGTATTAGGAAATGTATTTTGATGAAGCTTCTTATGCCCGGAAAGAAAGGATCAGAAATGGTTATAGCTGGCAAAGTAGCGATTGGTCTGATTTTCATCACACCCGATAAGGGTATGTTGAGATTCTCCTATCACCTGATAGAGCCGTGTACAAATAACGAAGCAGATTATGAAGCATTGATCACCGGGTTGGAGTTGGTAATCTCAATGGATATAATAGATACTTCCATCTAGGGTGGCTCTCAACTTGTCATTCAACAAGTTTTGGACAATAAAAGATTTTAAAGCCAAGGCTAGCAGAAAACCATCAGTACACGATGAAGTTGTTAGAGCAAATTCTTCTTGTAACTCTATACTAGATTCCTCAGGGAGATAATGCCCATGTTGGATTGTGTTGTGCTCACTTATCAGGGCCAACGATGAAGATGAAGATGAAGATCAAAAGGCTTAGATATTATTGATTAACGGTGATATTCGATTGCATGGATACATCTAGAAGGTGTCACCTTTGCCAGGTGCATGGGGTGGTCTTACACCAACCTCGAAATGTGCTACACCCAACTGTCACCTTGTAGCCGTTCGAGTGTTGGGGGATAAAAAAAAATAGGTCTGATAGACCCTCCATTCTCTAAGAGACATAGATTTAGTCTCGCCGCTATAGATTACTTTTCCAAGTGGGCAGAGGTAGTGCCGTTATGAGAGGTTACAAAACAACATGTTTTGCAATTTTTAAAGACCAATATAGTCTACCGTTTCGGTGTTCCATGCAGAGTAATTTTGGAAAATGGGACAACCTTCAAAAGCACAAAGATCAACAATTTTGTTAAACGACATAAGATAGAGTGGGGATACTCAATAATCTACTTCCCCGGGGCAAATGGCTTAGCCAAGGATTTCAACAAAACACTGGTGCAGATCTTGAAAAAGACACTAGACAAAAATAAAAGAGATTGGCATAACAAACTACTAGAAGCTTTGTGGGCATACCGCATGACATTCATGGCTCCCACTCAATGCACACCTTATGCGCTTGTGTACGGGTCTAAGGTCTTACTACCATTAGAAGTTTAGACACCATCTCTCAGAGTCGTTGTCACCAACCAAATCACAACTGAAGAAATTGCAAAACTTGGACTTGAAGAATTGGAAAGTCTCAAGGGAAAATGACTAGAAGCACAATAGCACTTGGAGCTCTACCAAGAAAGGATGGTGCAGGCTCATGAAAAATTTGTCCACCTGAAGACGTTTAAAGTCGACGATCTTGTCCTCATTCTCAAAAGGCCTATTCTTACACACCATAAGATAGGTGAAAATTTTGAACCAATTTGGGAGGGACCATTTATCATAGAAGAAGTTTACTCAGCAGGATCCTACCAGCTGGTGGATTTGTGTGGTGAAAGACCTATGCTGTCGATCAATGGTCGCTACTTGAAAATATATTACCCAACATGGCGCTTCTTGAAATCGACTATTTTTGAAATTTTGATTGTTTTGGGGTTATTGATTTGGCCAAGCGTCTGTGACTATGTCCACAAATTTCATAATAAATTTACCTCAATAAAATGAACATTTTTGGGTTTACCCATTTTTGTTTCCCCTTTTCTGTTTTTAATTTCAAAATCTAACTAAATTAAAAAAATAATAATAAATTGAATAAATAAAACTTGTAAATAAAAAATTTTATTGTTTAAGTGCTTTGTTTATGTTATTGTTCATGTTGAATGTCAGTGAGCTGATGTTTTTTCTGTCTTCTGCAGAAGAAATGTCGTGACACAAGCTGATTTTCTCTTTTCGTGATAGCCTCAATCTCGCACTGAATGAAGAGATGGCTGCTCAGGGTGGTATTATAGACATGTACTTAGACTTCAGTCAATTCAATGTGGAATATGAAAATCCCTTGATGGATTTTGTCAGTCATCGGGAAAAGCAAGGGTCACCATCTCTGCTAAAGATGGGTACCATAGAAGACTCCTCACGGAAGAGAAAAAAGATGGCACTCAATAACAATATCCAGTCAAAGGAACCGGTAGCCTACAATCCTTGATAACAGCTCCAAAAAGAAATTTAGTAGGTGCTAATGAAGAAAGAGTGTCAGATGCATCGCTCAGAAGAAGACAACATCGCAACGCCAACCGACCCAAACATAGAGCCTTCAAGCGAGAAGAGAGAAGAAAATAGAAAGAAGCAGCAGGTTTACTCACCCCTATTCCTGAGGGGAAGATTTATGAGCCATGTATGAGGGAGACCTCTTCTAGCCCACCTGGTATAGAGAATGAGTTAGAGCCGGCCATGGAGTCGATGCAGGCAGATATACCTCATGATTTCTATAAGGGTTGCCCACTATGCAATGTTGAAATCCTCATGGGAGCATCTAATGGAAGAACATTTGTTGAATGTCCGAGGTGCAACGTCCTACATGTGGATTGCAATAGTTCTTCTTAAGAGTTTACAACCAACAGTACGAGGAGCCAGGAGGCAGCATATCCAGATGTGGAGTCGTATATCCTAGTACCATAGCATACATGGGTTCCTAAAAATGTTGAGATAAGAAGAAAACACATACAATTTGATGATATCCCCACAGTAGAGTTAGAAAGAATGTACAGGGTTAAGAGAAAATAATTTGAATCTATGAAGAAATTCGAGGTAAGAGGGTCAACATTTTGGAAGTTTTGGCAATGTACACGGGAGTTTTCTCAGAAAATGATGAGAAGAGGATTTTAGATTGTGTATTTGACCTAAGGGACCGAGGTCGAGCCGGTCTGCTAAGGCCAAGGAATTACTCAAAGCCGTGAAAGTGGATGCGCGGGAAGAGTAGAATAACTATTCAATGTTGTTGTTGCTACAACTTTACTGAGGATAGGAAAGGGACTCCATTGGGATCTTGAGATGTGATGAAGTGGATCTAATGCCTTACTCAATAAAAATAATGGTCAAGAGGCTGATTCGATGAAGTATACTACCACCCGACTGCTTCCCGAACAGCTGCATAATCAACATTTATCAGAAGGGGATTACATCCCTCCCCATATTAACCACAATGACTTCGTCAGACCTTTTTGTGCAGTGTCTTTCATGAGCAGGAGCAACATACTCTTTGGAAGAGAAATTGATGCCATTGGCCTCGGAGAATTTAGAGGGTCCAAAGAGATTTTATTGTCGATGGGCTCAGTACTTGTTTTGAAAGGAAATGGAGCAAATTTCACCAAACACTGCATCCCGAAAGTACTATATTCCAAAGTTTCTGAGACTTTCAGAAAAATGCAAGATGAAAAGATACCATGAGGATTCCGTCTGGACCCAAAATTGGAAGAACTGCAGCCTTACAAGCTATGAGAAGGTTGTACCTCTAAGTACGTGCAAAGGGAGTTCTTATCCAAGAACCTGACTTAGTAGGTCAGCTGGATTAGGAGCTCACCCAACTGAAGATGTACAATCAACTGTCACCTTTTTGTATTGTGTTTTGATGCATCAGATATGATGAGATATGTACGAGATATATTTAGCTTATGATGTGTATTCAGTATATGGTGTTTCAGATGTGTTCAACATGGTGTCTTTTGATGCTTTCGCATGCACTCAGTCTGTAACACATGTTTGAAGCAACTTAATGGAATTTCTTTCAAGTTTTAACTTTCTTGTCAAATTTCCCTCTTTGTGCAATTGATGAAGTGTCACAAAACCATACAACGGTTCTAAACTATAGTGAACAAAGAACAATACAATGAATGTCTGACATTAAAATTTAAAATATTTTTGAAAATCAACCAACAAAAATTAAAATTTTGAAAGTATATTTTGATATAAATATGATAAAAATATCCATAAAAGAAAATGATAAATTTATCGAGTTTGCTTCTCTCGAGTTCGAGATTACTTACTCATTGCTTGCGCAGTGCGACTATCCACAAGTTTTTTTCACATCCCAGCGGAATTTTACATTCTACATGAAATCTCACAAAATTTCACAAGTTTTCCTCACCAATGTAAATCTTCACATGCCACATATCTATAAGGTTAACACCGTGAATTCCCTGCACTATTTTCATATTGTTCTCGGGTCAATACTGAGATTTTGATTCCCTCTGCTGCCTCTTGGGTTGGATCTGAGTCCTTGAGCATTCCTTCCCAATGTAGTGATATATTCCCGATCAACTTTTGACTTGGATGCAAGTCTTTGTGCTTTCCTTCTCAATCTGATCTTTTCTGCTACCACTTGGGTTAGATCTGAGTCATTGAGCATTCCTTTCCAATGTAGTGATATATTCCCGATCAGCTTTTGAGTTGGATGTGAGTCCTTATGCTTCCTTCTCAATCTGATCTTTTCCTGCCACATCTCAGGTTGGATTTGAGTCCTTGAGCATTCCTTCCCAACGTAGTGATATGTTTCCATATAATATCAACCTTCGGGGAAGAGGATACAGAAATCTGCTTCCACATTGCTTAGCAATAATATCAACCTTCGGGGAAGAGGACAGAGACATCTGCTTCCACATTTCTTAGCAGTAATATCAACCTTTTGGGGAAGAGGATACAGGCATCTGTTTCCACATTGCTTTACAATAATATCCACATTTCAGGGAAGAAGATAAAGACATTTGCTTCTACATTGCTTATCAGTAATATCAACCTTTGGGGAAGATGATAGAGACATCTGCTTCCACATTGCTTTTCAATAATATTCACCTTTCAGGGAAGAAGATAAAGATATCCGCTTCCACATTGCTTTGTAATAATATCTACATTTTGGGAAGAGAATACAGGCATCCGCTTCTACATTGCTTTGCAATAATATCCACCTTTTGGGGAGGAGGATAGAGACATCCGCTTCCTCATTACTTTGCAATAATATCCACCTTCGGGGAGGAGGATACAGACATCCACGTCCACATTGCTTTGCAATAATATCAACCCTCGGGAAGAGGATTAAGACATCTGCTTCCACATTGCTTAGCAATAATATCTACCTTTTGAGGAAGAGGATACATACATCCACTTCCGCATTGCTTTGCTATAATATCTACCTTTCGGGCAAGAGGATAGAGACATCCGCTTCCACATTGCTTGGTAATAATATTAACCTTTCGGGGAAGCAGATAGAGACATCCGTTTCTGATCGACTTTTTTTGTAATTGACAAATACAAGAATTTGATGGCGCTACTAGAAGTTTTAATTTCCAGCAACGGCGTCCAAAAACTTGATCGCGACTTTATACATGTGTCTGATTTGATTAAGATGTATAATTATAATATTCAATAATGTTAAAGTCAAATTTGTCAACGCAAGTATATGTATCGCTAAAGTAATATAGGGCTCTAATGGAGTCTTAGATATCAATCCCACAGGGAGTGGTTTACTAAGACCTTAGAAAAGCAAGACTTTAATCACAACAACGACATTCAATTTGCTTATTGTCACTAATAGGCAATTGAAATAAATAGATAATTTTAATAACTAATAAATAATTAATGATAACACTAATAGGCAATTGAAATAAATAGATAATTTTAATAACTAATAATAACTAATGATATAAAGTAGGGTTTAATTGTGATATTCAATATATAAGAAAGCATCATTCTCCTTGTAAAGAAATTATAGTGAATGGATAAAATGAATTAGTTCAATTTATATTATGCCAAATAAGAGCATACTTATTCTTTACCCTTCGGTCCAGGCATAAAGAACATTGACAAATCTTATGCTTGGTTACTGATTCTGCGGCTACGCTAGAGGATATTGAATAAAGAACATTGACTAATCCTATGCTTGGTTACTGAATCTACAGCTAGGCTGGGAGGATACCGGACACTTCGGAGCTCCCACGTTTCCCTCACCTGAGGGCTAACATCTACACATCAGCACCCAAACAATAAAACCAAATTGAGGATTTTATTCTTTCACTCTAAAATCTCCAATTCTTTGCACGATATAATATTTCCCTATTTATTTGCACCCAACTTCCAAGGGTTTTGACCTCCCTGAATCTTGGATATAACTATCACTTTAGTTGTAAAACTCAACATATTTTAACAAATCAATTGGCCAGATTGAAAGTAAATTAGTCTTGGATGTAATCTTTACTTCAGTTGTAAAACTCAACATATTTTAACAAATCAATTGGCCAAATTGAAAGTAAATTAAATTAGTTGTAAAACTCAACATATTTTAACAAATCAATTGGCTAGATTGAAAGTAAATTAAGAATAGTTGTAAAACTCAACATATTTTAACAAATCAATTGGCCAGATTGAAAGTAAATTAAGATGGTGAAAAGATCATCACAATTTCTTAAACATTTTCATGGCTTCACCAATTCAAATCACCATTTGACAAATCTCGAGACAAGGAGAAAGATAAAAAAAAACTATTCATAACTCATGGGAAAAACACAACAAAACTCAGAATTCATATATAAAATCAAATTCATACAAACTACAACAAGTAAATACCTTATCTCTAATTTCTCCCTAAGAACACTCCTCGAAGTTCCTCTGAATCTCTTCCTTTCTTTATTGCACATAGAATTCCTCTTCGAAGTAGCAAGGAGGAAGAAATCTCTCACTTTCCCTCCACTCTTACAATCTCTCAAAAAATTCCTCACAATTATTACACCCTAATGGAAATTCTATACACTCATTGGTAACCTCCAAGGCCTCTTGCACTCTATATTCCTTAGACTCCCTCTATTTTCGGCCAAAATGTTCTTTTAAAGTTGTAGATGAGCTTTCCCAAGGGTTGCCTAAGCATCCCTTTAAAATTTGGCCTCATCCAAAGCTTGAGTAGGCATAACCGTCAATCTCGCCGTCGGCGGTCTTCTAGAGAGTTTTTGTCCTGTAGTCTTGGGAAAATCTCACCGTCGGTGACGTCGAGAGCGCCGCCGGCGGCCTAGTTCAAATCTTCACATTTTTGTCATTTTCTTCCAAATTCGCTCCTTTTTGCATCTTTTTGCTCCAATGACCCTAATTCATCATTCCTGCAACAAAACATCAAAAATACCTTTCTTTAAAGTGCAATATCATCAAAAATAGTATAAAATAGGTATGAAAATCTCAACATATTTTTCTTTGGTCAAAATCCCCCAAACTTAACTATTATTTGTCCTCAAGTAATTTTAGTACTATATAAAAGTTATGATCTAATGTAGTAAAGTTTTAATTCAGAAATATGATAAGTTTGGTTTAGTAAATACCATAGTGAGATTTTTAGAAAAAATTCAAGTAATTAAATTAACTCTATAGGTACATATCATAGTGAGATTTTCAGAAAAAATTCAAGTAATTGAATTAATTCTGTAGCTACCAGATTATCTAGTCACCAAGTTTAAGAGTTCTAGTCTTCTATTTATTTTAAGAATGACTATATGTTATAATATTAAGTCACTTAGAATATCCAAAAGATAGGAACTTCATGAGAACTCTACTAGTAAAATATCTAATTCCATAAATATAAGTTCAGAAATGGATTTAAGTTTTCCCTTTAACGTAGGTCCAGTGAAGCCAATTTTTGATTAGGCATATCCTCAAGCTTCTCCTCACTTCCATAATTATTTTTTCTTTTCTCTTTTTTTTTTAATTTGGATTGCTTTCAATCCTTTATATATTCTTTATTTTTTTTCTTTCTTTTTTCTTTTCATTTGGATTGCTTTCAATCCTATATATTTTTCTTTTCACAGGGATTGTTTTCAATCCTTTCTTTTTCCTTTTTTAAGTGAGGATTACTATATCTGGATAGTCTTCGGGATTGTTTTCAATCCTTTCTTTTTTCCTTTTTCAAGTGAGGATTACTATATCTGGATAGCCTTTAATGATTTTAAACATCACCGCTTTCAATCCTATATATTTTTCTTTTCTTTTCAGGGATTGTTTTCAATCCTTTCTTTTTTGATTTTCAAGTGAGGATTACTTTATCTGGATAGTCTTTAATGATTTTGAACTTCACTTTTCTTTCCCTAAATTTGAAACTCAAAAATCTGGATAGCCTTTAATGATTTTGAACTTCACCTTTCTTTCCCTAAATTTGAAACTCAAAGAACACTCCTTTACCTTATAGATATATTTTGAACTTCACTTTTCTTTCCCTAAATTTGAAACTCAAAGCATTTCTTTACCTTATAAACATTTGAACATCACCTTTCTTTCCCTAAATTTGAAACTCAAAGCATTCCTTTACCTTATAAATATTACATAGCCCAATCCCTTATTTTTCCTTTTTCAAGTGAGGATTACTATATCTGGATAGCCTTTAATGATTTTAAACATCACCGCTTTCAATCCTATATATTTTTCTTTTCTTTTCAGGGATTGTTTTCAATCCTTTCTTTTTTGATTTTCAAGTGAGGATTACTTTATCTGGATAGTCTTTAATGATTTTGAACATCACCTTTCTTTTCCTAAATTTGAAACTCAAAGCATTCCATTTCAAGTGAGGATTACTATATCTGGATAGCCTTTAATGATTTTGAACATCACCTTTCTTTCACGTGAGGATTACTATATCTGGATAGCCTTTAATGATTTTGAACTTCACTTTTCTTTCCCTAAAATATATATTTTTCTTTTCTTTTCAAGGATTGTTGTCAATCATTTCTTTTTCCTTTTTCAAGTGAATTTTTCTTTTCTTTTCAGTGATTGTTGTCAATCCTTTCTTTTTCTTTTTCAAGTGAAGATTATTATCTGGATAGTCTTTAATGATTTTGAACTTCACTTTTCTTTCCCTAAATTTGAAACTCAAAAATCTGGATAGCCTTTAATGATTTTGAACTTCACCTTTCTTTCCCTAAATTTGAAACTCAAAGAACACTCCTTTACCTTATAGATTTTGATCTTCACTTTTCTTTCCCTAAATTTGAAACTCAAAGCATTCCTTTACCTTATAAGTAATTTGAACATCACCTTTCTTTCCCTAATTTGAAACTCAAAGCATTCCTTTACCTTATAAATATTTTACATCACCTTTCTTTCCATAAATTTGAAACTCAAAGCATTCCTTTACCTTATAAATATTTCATAACTTCACTTTTCTTTCCCAAAATTTGAAACTCAAAGCATTCCTTTACCTTATAAATATTTCATAGTTTTTACATCATTGAGTCCCAATCTTTTCTTCTCAAATGAATTTTCAGAATTTGAAACTCAAAAACTATATTTGGATAGCCTTTAATGATTTTGAACTTCACCTTTCTTTCCCTAAATTTGAAACTCAAAGAACACTCCTTTACCTTATAGATATATTTTGAACTTCACTTTTCTTTCCCTAAATTTGAAACTCAAAGCATTTCTTTACCTTATAAACATTTGAACATCACCTTTCTTTCCCTAAATTTGAAACTCAAAGCATTCCTTTACCTTATAAATATTACATAGCCCAATCCCTTATTTTTCCTTTTTCAAGTGAGGATTACTATATCTGGATAGCCTTTAATGATTTTAAACATCACCGCTTTCAATCCTATATATTTTTCTTTTCTTTTCAGGGATTGTTTTCAATCCTTTCTTTTTTGATTTTCAAGTGAGGATTACTTTATCTGGATAGTCTTTAATGATTTTGAACATCACCTTTCTTTTCCTAAATTTGAAACTCAAAGCATTCCATTTCAAGTGAGGATTACTATATCTGGATAGCCTTTAATGATTTTGAACATCACCTTTCTTTCACGTGAGGATTACTATATCTGGATAGCCTTTAATGATTTTGAACTTCACTTTTCTTTCCCTAAAATATATATTTTTCTTTTCTTTTCAAGGATTGTTGTCAATCATTTCTTTTTCCTTTTTCAAGTGAATTTTTCTTTTCTTTTCAGTGATTGTTGTCAATCCTTTCTTTTTCTTTTTCAAGTGAAGATTATATATCTGGATAGCTTGATTTTGAACATCACATTTCTTTCCCTAAATTTGAAACTCAAAGCATTCCTTTACCTTATAGATTTCATAGTTTTTACATCATTGAGCCCCAATCTTTTCTTCTCAAATGAATTTCCAGATTCTGNTTTTAATTCAGAAATACTATAAGTTTGATTTAAACAAATATCATAGTGAGATTTTCAAAAAAAATTCAAGTATTGAGTTAACTCTATAGCCACAAGATTATCTAGTCATCAAGTTTAAGAGTTCTAGTTTTCTATTCATTTCAAGAATGATTATACATTGCAATATTAAGTCACTTAGAATATTCAAATGATAGGAATTTCATGAGAACTCTATTAGTAAAAGATTTAATCCATAAATATAAGTTCAGGAATGTATTAGGTTTCCCCTTTAGGTAGGTCTAGTGAAGCCAATTTTTGATTAAGCATATCCTCAAGCTTCTCTTCACTTCCATAATTTTTTCTTTCTTTTCTCTTTTTCATTTGGATTACTTTCAATCCTATATATTTCTCTTTTCTATTTTTTTTCTTTCTTTTTTCTTTTCATTTGGATTGCTTTCAATCCTATATATTTTTCTTTTCACAGGGATTGTTTTCAATCCTTTCTTTTTCCTTTTTCAAGTGAGGATTACTATATCTGGATAATCTTTAATGATTTTGAACTTCACTTTTCTTTTCCTAAATTTGAAACTCAAAGTTTTCATTTACCTTATAAGTAATTCATAGCCTTTACATCATTGAGCCCCAATCTTTTCTTCTCAAATGAATTTCTAGATTCTTAATACTTCAAAATATAGTTTCCTTTACTTGAAATAGTTAACTATAATCTTATTCTCTTATACTAAAATATCTTATGTTACAAAATTAATTTTCATTACAAAAATATTTCTTTAAATTTACCATAATATTTAAATAGCTATAAAATATAGTTACCTGAATTAAATTCACTACATTAAATCATATAAAAGTTTGAAAATATTGAAATAGAGGACATCTAATAGTTAATCTTTTTCTTCCCTCCCCCAAACTTAAATTTTTAAATATGAAATAATACAGGTGGAAAGAAAAACAACTATAAATATAAATCATACGTCAGTATTGTAGGCATTTTCATCATTCTGAAATTTTTGCAGGCCTTCTCAAATTTCCCTTCACCTGGTTTGTAATATTATGAGCTTTCTACACATATAAATCATTAGAGGAATTTCTGGGTAATGAAATTTTGAAATAAGAAATAAACTAAAACATTGAACAAGCACCACATTTCCTAACACAACCACAATACTAAACAACTAAAACTAAAATGCAAAAATAAAAATCACATTACATTACAATCCACAATACTACTCAACATCTATTAAACTACACATGCACATTTAACTATAGCACTAACTTTATAACAAAAATTAAAATCATCCAAGTACAACATAATAATCAAAATGAAAGTCCAAATACATAAACATCCATTTCTATTACAAAAAGATCACAGAAATTAAAATACAAATATAAGTACATCAATTTCATTTAATATCAAAATTCCAAACTATGTCTTCATCGCCTTGATCAGCAAGTGGATTAGGTTGATACTGAGTATATAGGGGGCACTTAGAAAAAGTAACATTAGGCTCACCTCTGTAGTGTCGGGCCTGAGCTTGATAATAGGCTACCTCAAAATTTGAATGCCTCTAAAGGTACTCACTATCGTAATCATGTCAACGTTCTAAACCTCTAATCCTTTCACTTATCAATTCTATGCTTTTCTGCTGCAAGGTTAACTCATTCATCAAATCAGAGAGGGATCCTTTCACTTATTAAGTCTATATTTTTTTGCTGCAAGGTCAACTCATTCATCAAATCAGAGAGGGTACGGAACTAGAAGGTGGAAGGTCATAACTTGTAGAGGGAACATCTCTACTAGTAGAAGGTTCTTAGAACTAGAAGGTGGAAGGTCATAACTTGTAGAGGGGACATCTCTACTAGTATAAGGTTCTTGTTCAAGTCTATGCTCTTCCGCTGCAAGGTCAACTCATTCATCAAATCAGAGAGGGTAGGGGATTAGGTGGAAGGTCATAACTAGTAGAGGGGATATCTCTACTAGTAGAAGGTTCTTGACTTCTACTCCGTGGAAGGTCATAACTTGTAGAGGGGACATCTCTACTAGTAGAAGGTTCTTGACTTCTACTCATGGAAGGTCATAACTTGTAGAGGGGACATCTCTACTAGTAGAAGGTTCTTGACTCCTACTTCGAGTTCTCCATTTCTCATGGAGAAGGTCATAACTTGTAGAGGGGACATCTCTACTAGTAGAAGGTTCTTGACTTCTACTCCCATTCTCTTCTGCTGCAAGTTAATTCATTCATCAAATCAGAGAGGGTAGGGGAACTAGAAGGTGGAAGGTCATAGCTTGTAGAGGGGACATCTCTACTAGTAGAAGGTTCTTGACTTCTACTCCCAGTTCTCCATTTACATAAGTCTTCAAATTAGCCTTACTAATGGGTTTCATAGGGTAAACCCATTCTTCATCTCCATTTTCTACTCCAGAAAGTTTGCAAATTGTATAAGTAAGTCCAAGAAGTCCTCGACCTCCACTTGTCTCACTCTTCGTCGTAGTCAATATATTCTTAAGAATTATTCTCCTCACATTTATAGTTCTACTATTTTGAAAATAGAAATTTAGAATAGCTCTATCTCTAGTTACGTCACTATGGTGATAGGCTGACAACGAGAGTAGAGGAAATGAAATAGTGTCACGCCTTAGAGGTGGCATTCAACATGAAAGAGAAAAATTTACCCGTTCTCCCTGCTTTATCTTCCATGTTCCTTTCCCATCAGTGAGAAAGTCGATCACATCATTCAGGGGGCCTTCCATCGTACCAAAGGATTCATACTGACAACTATAAGAGTCTGGAACTTCGTAAAATGTGTTGATGTGAGCGGCAGTAAACTCAACAGGAAATCCATGCACTTGAACGATTCAGTCATCAGAATAAATCACATTGGCGTTGAACTCAACAACATTTGCATCAGCTTTATTGGTGGTGTAACAAAATTTTTCCCACCTCCGCTCAGTAATGACTCGTTCGATTTCTCCTCCTGAACGTTCAAAAATTCTATCTTGTATGAACTTTTTTCTTTTAAATATGGAGGTAAATTTTTTTGAGCCATCGCATTGACGAAGCAAGACTCGTCGAATTCAACTCCTCTCTTTTTACAATCTAATCAAATTATAGAAAAAATTCCAAAAATTACTTCAAATATGCAAATCATGGCTTCTAATAGTAATTCTAAGAGTTCAACACTAAGGTCCATGAATTTCTTTCCAAATTTTCTTCACATTCTAAATTTTTCAGATCTCCTCAATGTGGAAGAAATCCATGGTGAAAATCACATATTTTTAGTTTGAAGTGAAGCTCTTACCTAGAAATGATTAAATCTGGTGTCAAAAAGCCTTGAAATTGCCTCATAATCCAAGATCTTTCAAGCCCTAGGTCGAAAATGGTGTTTTTAGGAGGAATGAGATTATGAATAGTGGCGGTTGACTGGTCAAAATCGCGGTTACATGTGTTTTTTTGTGAGCTCACCGTCGGCGGGATCAATGGCACCGTCGGCGAGCTCCATTGGAATTAAAATCCTAAGTCTCAGGAAAATCTCACCTTCGGCGGCGTCGAGGGCGTCATCGGCAGCGTCGAGGGCGCCGTTGGCGGCCTGTATTGATTTTGTCCAAATTTCGGATTTTTGCAATTTTGATCAATTTCAAGCCTTAACGACTACTTTTCAATCATTACAGACATAATTTTAAGTGACTAAATGATGTACTTAACACATATAAACTTTCGCAACACATCCTTTTAATCATTATAGACATAATTTTAAATAACTAAATGATGTACTTAGCACATATAAACTTTCACAACACAAAACATCACATTTTCATAAAAACTCCAAGGGTACAATATATGTTACATAACACACCTAAGTTTGGTATTTTCTCAACCTCAATACATTATATCAGCGTCACAATCTAAGCCACAACACTCAAAACGCTGAAAATAAAACAACCTATGCTTAGTCTCAACTATATAGAGATCAACAAGCATAATTCTAAAGAAAATGAAATACAAAGTTCAAATCAAAATACATAGATAGACATATAGGTAGTAATATAAATCTACTAATCCTTAGACTTCAACTATACAGAGATCTATAAGCATAATTCTAAGGCAAAGCAAATACAAAGTTCAAATCAATTCTATACAGAGATCTGAAAGCATAATTCTAAAGCAAAACAAATACAAAGGTCAAATCAAAATATATAGATAGAAAGAGTAGTATAAATCTACTAATCCTCAGACTCGGTACTCGATTCTCCTCTGAGATCACCCATTGATTGCATATGAACGAAGAGGTTGTAGAAGGGTTGGAATGGAAATTCTAACTTCATCCTCCTCATCAGTCGTATCAAGCTATCTTCTAAATGTCCAGAGTGCTCAAAATGTTCCTTCATCCTCCAGTCTAAATGATCGAAGAAATCGAAGATAGTATTAATCGCGTTTATGACATTTTGTACCTCCTTTTTCAATTTCTTGATTCGGCGCAAGATCACCAGAGACTTACCAGGGACTAAGGGTTGAACTAGCAGTGAATTTTGAAATGTTTGATCTAATATAATTGCCATGTCATTTTCATCTTAAAAAACTGGGAATTTCTTAGTTGGATCCAAAGGCTTCCAATGTAGCAGTACCTTTTCCAAATTTTCATAGGACACTTGGAACTGACTGCAAAGTGAGAAAATCGTGGAGGGGTGACCAAGCCCATAAGTTGATCCATGAACGATCAGGCCCAAAACCAACTTTACAATTATTGATCCACTGTCGATCGGCAGTCCGCTTTGGATGCAATGATTCAAATGACACTTTCTTTAGAAACTTTACCGATCTTCATTGTCGGTAACAGTTTCACAGAAATGAAAAAGTGCAATGTTTTGAAACGAAATTTAAGAGTGTTGCAGAAAAACTAACATACCCATTTTATCTTGTTTTCTAGTCTTCAGTTTCGTCCGTTAAATATTAGTAAATCTCATTCATCTGGTTTCTCGTTGGGACGAAATTGGAATAGTGGCAGATAAGAACATTCTCTCTTATATATAATTTGTTGATTCGTGCAGGAGTGAAAGTTATTCATCTTCCTCACACATAAACTACTCCTTGGTTGATTCAATGTAAATTTGCATAAATTCTTTCACTACTGGAACAACTAAGACGACGGTAATGTAGCACAACACTTCCCATCTTTGCCGCACTATAGTTTCTTCAATATCCGTCGTGGGATTATTCAATCCGTGATTTACAAATCCTCATTCCTTCATTAATCTTTTCTTTATCAGCAACTTGTTGAAGATTCACTGCGCTTCCACACGAATAAACTTTCACCGATTGAAAACTCACATTCTAAGATTATCAGGGGAATTGGATGCCATAAGAATGAAATTGGTAGAGTTTCACTTCATTTTTGGAGGTAAAATATGAATTAGAGATCAAATTTTTGAGTTTAAAAAGACAATTTCAGCCCAAAAACCGCAAAAAATCGACATTTGAACCAGTCTCGCCGTTGGCGGCCTCGAGGGCGTCGTCGGTGTGTCTATGTATTAATTTTTTCTGGAATCTTGGGAAAAACCCACCGTCAGTGACGTCGAGGGCGTCGTCGGTGCCCAAGGCAAAATTTTCACAGTTTCGCTCTGGTCAATGAAGCCAGGGTTAAATCCTGAAGGATAAGAAGGTCTCAGGTTCAACCTACCTTGATTGTTCTGATTCCTAAAATGGTTAGGTTGATTACTATTACCTCTCCATTGTTGGTTTCCTCCATCTTGATTATTATTCCAATTGAAGCTAGGGTGATTCTTTCAATAGGGATTGTAATAGTTAAAATATGGGTTGTTCATCTTATTGTTAATTGCATTTAGACTCTCAAATGATGAAGTGTTAGCAACAACCAATTATTTAAAGGAGTTTTCCTCAATGACTTCAGATTCTTAACGTTGTTTCATCCCAAACTGATCTAACTTTTTAGAAATTGTATCTACCTGAGAAGTTAAAACTGAAAGCACAACCGTGTCATGTACACTTATTACTTTTCTTGGGTTCACTCTCTTAGAAGATCATTGAAAGTTTTTGATAACCATCTTCACAATCAGAGAATACGACTCCTTTAATAGCTTAGCATAACCTACTAGAGGTGTCAGCTATAATAGACCTAAGAGATCATACTAACTCATTGCAAAAAGTTTGAATTATCAACCAATCAAACAGTGCATGATTGGGGCACTTCCTAAGAAGTTCCTTGAATCATTCTCAAGCTTCATAAATCAACACAACTTTGTGCTGAAAAAATGAAGTGATATCATTCATCAATTTAGTTGTTTTTTATGGCGGGAAATTCTTAGTTAGGAATTTTTGGACTAAGTCATTCCATGTCTTAATTGATCCAAGTGCAAATGAATTTAACCATATTATGGCTTTATTCCTTAAGAAGAAAAGTAGAATCCTAAGCCTAGCAACGTCATTAGAAATACCGTTATAACAAAATGTGGCAAAATGTTCTAAGAAAATTGCACAATGTAAGTTTGGATCCTCAGAGGAGGTTCCCCCAAACTAGTTTTGCTACACAATTTGGATGATATCAAATTTCAGTTCAAAGGTATTAGCTTCTATAACAGAGGTTTGAATGCTGAAGTGAATTTCATCTGTCGTAGTTTTTTCATAGTCCCTTAATTTTCTATGTACATCTTGAATTGGTCCATGGGTTTATTTCATTATTGGGTATCTAAATTGATTTTTGGGTTATTTTCCATTTCTTCTACAAGTTGGTGAAGTCTTTTCTATTTCTTGATTTACCTAATAGTTCCCTCTAACTTAGAATCATATTGTGCAAGTCCCGTAGGCCCTTAACTTTGCATACAAAAACTAGTGAATCTAATAAGTAAATTTCACACACAATCATACAAAAATAATTTAGGTTTGTCAAAAATAGAAAAACATATTAAACACAAGAAATTAACACTAAAGTATTCAAAGTCTAAGACTTAGATGTTCAATTAAAATTCTCTTAAGTTAAATACATCATTTCTCTTTGGGAACGACACTAAAACACTTGATACTGCTTCCAGGTGCGTTCACACTTTGAGGTCTCATGCAAGTGTATGTGTCATATTAGTAATATCAGATGTTTGAGTCCAAAATGTTGATTCCAGGGAACGTGGGAATTATACTTAGGAAAAGTTCAAGCTTACTAATTTCATTCCTAGCTGAAAATTTAGACTAGGTTAAAGTCCTATAAACTAATCATATAGTATCTAAAGCAAGTGTAAATTATAAATCCTACTTAACTAGTCATTGGTTTGATGAATATGAGGTTCTAAATTCTCCTTCCCTAGTAATGATGTAAGTGGATTGCAGGAAATATAAACTGCAAATTGTAAATATAGTTAGTGAGAAATAAGAACAACTCTATTCTTTACCCTCTCTTGAGTGCATAAACAAGATCAGTTAAAATGACCTTAATTCCTTAAATCACCTTTTGAACCCATCAAAAAATTTTTCTATAACATTTGTATCTCCATACGAAGCATAGAAACCTATACCCCATAGCTCAATGTCACTAACCTAGTTGATTCTACCACAAAACTCCCGAGTCATTATGGTTCATAAAATATTTTAACATTTCACTTGACCCGAATGAAAAGTAAATGAAGTTCTGAAAGTTAATCATCACATTAAGTAATTAAAAGTAATTTCACAGCACTTAACATTATCAAACATTCTACTTAATCATGACAAGGTAAAGTAAAGTATACTACTCAGAAAGCATGAAAAACATACCATAATACTTCATTTTAAAACAAGAGAATTTCACTAAATGATGTATTTAAATAATACAACAAATGAAATACACAATCACTTATCTTCCTCTCCTTCACAACTGAAGATGCTCCACTAAATGCTTCCCTTAATGCTGCTCCTGCAGTCTTTCCTAACCTCAACTTAAGAAGAAGAAGAAGAAGGAACATAAATTTATAGCATAGGGGGACCTCTCTTCACTTTACCACTCAATTCTCTCCAAAATCTTCACTTTAAGCCTGACTTTCATCAATCCTAGACCTACCAACATAAAGCCATAAAAAACAACCATAAGCCTACGATATATGCACATGAATAAGTCCTCTTTCAAGCACAAGAGACCACTCCAAAAACTCCTAACAACTCCTCAAAACAGACTCCCAAACTATTTGAAACTGCCTCAAGCAGTTGCTAGCGCCTAGGCACCAGTTTCTTGATTTGTTGAAAAGTACATGGGCGTCTTAGCGCCCAAAGGTGTGGCTCCTATGCGCCAATATTGCAGCACCTTGGGGCCAAGTGGGTGGTGCCTCAGCTCCAACCTCTTGGATTGTTAAGGTGAGACTGACGCCTATGTGCCCATGGGTCTAGCACCTAGGCTCCAGTCTCCATGTGCTCCTTTTGCTCCAAGTCTCCTTCACATTGCTCAACTTCCAACACATGTTGTATCTGCAAGAAAAACATGAAAATAACTTTTTTTAAACTACAAAACAATCCATCAAAATGCACAAAACAAAGGAATTTAAGCATTTATTTCTACACATCAGGCATGTCCATGCTCACCACACCACCTTTTAGGATATTAAATTCTGGATTGTTCTTTGGTAAGACATGCCTCTAGAGTTAGAGTCGAGAGAGGTGAGAGAGAGAGAGAGAAGCAGACAGAGAATTCTGGGTCGAGAAGTCACGAGAAATGTCCTTTTATTCAACTTCTGACACCCTATTTATAAAGATATTTTTGTACATTTACAGAGAGAGGAAACTGTTATGAAAACCACCATTAATGCACTTAATGTGCTAATTTAATATTTGCACTACAATTGAGGTATAATACAATGACTATCAGCTCACCAACATACTTGAGTTCGGTTGACCATGGCGACCAGTCGTGTGACGATTGTTCCTACCGAAGTAAAACCGATCGGTCGACTAATTGTGATTGATCGTTCTTGCAAAGAGTTTTGGTAGTTTAGAACGTAAGTGTGGTTTGCCGATTGGATCCACCGACATTGCATGTCAGCCAATTTTATCGAGCGATTCATCATCAAATGACTGGTTCATATCATTCTCCTTTAGTTAGACACGTTGATTGTTCGGTCATCATCTATTGTGGTTTGATCCCTCTAAGATTCGTGCTGATAGTTTTGGTGCATACAGATTAATGTAGTAAGTTCAGAAACATTTTAAAAAAATATTGATCATATATTAACTTTAAATTTCTTTTTCTTAAATGAAATTTTGATTGATATTTATTAGAACCCTAAATTAGGAGGCAAGGAAACGGTTATTTGACAATAATTTTGATATAAGCTTGAGCCAAGATAATATTGTTTAGATAAAGCTTAATTAGAATTTTCCCTTAATGATTTAAATGAATTGGAGACTAATATTCAACTACAAATGTGTCTTTTTCTTAGAATAGAATAGTATGAAGCCTAAANAGAATAATTGTAATACGTGAATATCTCAATACGTCAAAGCGTATATATATATATATATATATATACCTTGCAAGAAGTGGAGGAACGAGAAGACTCGCCAGGAACACTTTTACAGTTTACAGTACTTTCTTTTCTTGTACTTTTGACATTGTACTTTTATGCTTACAAACTTGCATGTTAATTAATGATGTCACCCTGCATGAAAACCAAAACCGCTAGGATAGCCATAAAACTGAAACCAAAACCAAAACTAAAATCAATCAAAATAAAATTCATCGTCACAACATTAAAAATATAAGACAACTCAAAATTCAATCACAAACATCATAAAACAACAATTGCAACTAAATTAAGACTCCTCTATCGAATGATCAAGAATCCCTCAGAGGAGGTAACATACGGTTGCTAACGAGATTTTCGACAGTCTAAATAAAAGTATGGAACTCATTGAGTTGAGTTTAGTAAATTCATTTAGACTAAGTGAATTCGATAGAATATAGTGGTATCAGAATGAGGGAACCATTGGATCCTAACCGGTGTCACTCTAATCAACTTTAATATGCCCCATAATACTTAAATAACAATAACCATAGGGATATCTGATTTAACATCATAACCTGACACATTATAAAACTTAAACTTGCTATGACAAGGAGCTTGGATCTAGCATTATGGGCAGCATGGTCATATTCAACAGCAAAACATGTCTTCATCAGCTTAACCTTTCTTTATAGTTAAATAACAAATCCATATGAATTCAAGGTTATTTGCTTATGCAACATAAATCCTCAATTTATCTTTAGGCCTTTGTATAGCTCTGTTATCCAATTTAAGCTCTAACCTGCCTTAGGATTCTGAGGTTGTCGTCTGTCATGACCTAAATCCTCACATCTTCCAGGCTACTTGTGTGATTGTTCACACGAATATAAGCCCTAATAAATAAAATTGGCAAGATGAAACATTCAATAATTCTAACCTCTAAATTGAAGGCAAACCATAAGATAGTTTGGGAAGTCACCGATGTTCTCCTCTGGATCTATGACATCCCTTAGTTCTTCCTCCGTTGGATTCCCAAATAAAATGTTTTGAACTTCCTTTCACACCTCTTTGTCCGATCTTGTTGAAAAATCCTAACTCTTTGACCTCTTTGAAGATAATATCCCCTGATTTTTATCGAGAGTTTTCTTAGGCGACTTCGATTATCTAGGATGTAATTAACTATAGGGGCTTGCCCTTATAGGAAGCATTTCTGAACCCAGCTTAATATAAACCTTATTTAATTTTTTGTATTAAATAGGAAAAATTGTCGGCTTATAAATTAAATGGTTTTCGCAGATTTAAACGGATGTCATACAATCTTTAGTTTATTTAATCGAATCTTACCAGTAAGTAGTGTATTTATCCTTCAGGATAGATACATTGCTTACAATATTAGGCTCGTTTATTTAAACTACTGGGGATATGAGATCGGTCCAGTCTTGTATTTTCAAAATCTAAAACACTACCTTTTCTAAATTATATATATTAAATTAAATTAAAATAGGTGTTGGGATATCCATCATAGCAACCGACAACTTAACAACTCCTCAACTTTTTAATGCTGATAAATTCTTATACCTATTACTGAATCATGATAAGGAAAAAGATATTTTATGTATATTGCCTTCATCTTACAAAAATCTAGTTAAGTTTAATTAGTTGTTTAGTTTGCTTTCAATTATAAAAAATTTACAAAATAGAATTGAACTTTCATTCTTATTATTGCATCTAAAGTTTGAGTAAGAATATTTTGCTAGGTAGAATTTATTATCTAATTTCTTCTGATTTTAGTTGCATATTGATGATTGTCCTTGTGAGTTTGATATTTGAGGCTTAATAAAAAGGTCATATATTACTTGATACTTATATATATACTTGCGTAGTATCCCATATTTAAATATAAAAATTATATTCTTATTTGCTTGGAAGTCAAGTTTTCGGCAGTCATTGTCGGGGATTAAGTTTTTGGCACTGTTGCAAAGTAAGAATTATAAGTAAGGAAAAAATTAAGAATATTACCGCATACATTATATTGACATATAAAATCGGGATCAAACTATCCATAAAAACCAATGCATATACTGAAAACCAAGGTCTCACAAAAATGCTCAATTGTGAGTCGAAGGAAAGATGCCAAGTCACAATAATATGAGAAAAACTTCTTGTATATAGAGAGAGAATCTATAACCCTAGAATAAAAGCAAAACTTCTATTATGGAGAGAGATACTCTTCTCCAACAAATTTATGATTATGCTTTCATTCCTTTCTTTTTTTTTTATTTTCTTAAAGAGTCATTAGCTTATCGATCATCGTTACTTCTCTTTTCCAAATAAATCTCTTCTGAATCATATGAGTGATTAAGAGAAGAGAGGAGCCGGAAAAGGCGGACATATGACAAAGATGACAAACAGAGAAAGAACGTGGACAACCTAAGTACAATAAACCTACAAGGATATGTCAAGTATGTCTGCCCAAACAACATTGGACAGAAGCACCTTGGACCAATATCCATGAAAGAATACCTACGTAAACTACCCACAACCAGACAATTCATGTGTATGTACCGGTTCTAGGGTCAAGATCACTCCTAAGAGGACACATCTTAATTAGTAAATTACATCTTAGGGCATACCCAAGAAAAATATCGATAAAAGGGGTGTCTCCTTATATTATCATAGACTTAGGGAAATAAGTCAACCAAGAAAGTTTATTCAGTGTGGGAAAGTTTCGATGCTTTAAAACTCTTGCTAAGCCATCAGTCAGAGAGTGGTTCTCTCACATTCCAAATGGCTAGTGGCTCATCGACACATGGAGCACAGAGAATAATTGTAATACGTGAATATCTCAATACGTCAAAGCGCGTCTGGGCCATAAGAGTAAATGATAAATCTTCATATCTCTAACGGGTTGCAGCTTATCAACATTAGACCGTCAAAATATTATTGACGAAGTCAAAAGAGAGACAAGGCTCAAAGTAGCTCAACATCAGAAAGGGTGGATTAATTCTAAAAGATAGAGGTAGTCGGGTTAGAGTATCACAGACCCATTATCCCAAAACATTAAGACCCTAAGTCTACCTTGTCGTGAAAGTATTCGACCCAACATGTCCAGAGATCCCCGATCAATAATATGTGAATTGCGTCATCCATGGGGGCTTTGGTAACATAGGAATTCTGAGCCCTTATGAGTCCCTTACCCTTTTCCTCTAGAATAGAGCATTAAATTTCCTTCCTTGAAAAAGTATTCGACCCAACATGCCCGGACCTTTTGCTACATGGCTCTCCTAGACTCTAAAAGTACATAGGAAAAGAGAAAAGACTCGACTTGAATAAAACAATAAGGTTTGTGAGGAAATTTATGGAACATATAATGAGCGGTGTCTGGTGGGGGAGCTAAACAACATTTACAAGCAGAGGGTTTGCAAAAATCATTTCATGCTCCCCCTTTTATTGTACCTGTGTGAGTGCATATATATGGGTTAATAGAAATCATTACACGGCTTCTTGTAGAAGAATGCCCTAACACGCTATCATGAAAATCAAGTATGCAGTTACACCAAAAGCACAAAAGAAGAAAAAGGTTGGACTAGGGCAACCAAACCAACAATGAATAATAACAAAGCATCAAAAGACTACCCAGCATCCTAGATCCTAGCCTAGCACACCATTTAACAAAAAATGTCCTCACCAACACATGAATCTAAGGTTGTTTGTACAATAATGACATAAATCTTCACCCTTCGGCTCTTGCATGATTAAATGACATGCAACATAAGTCCTTTTCAAAATGACACAAAATCATAGGTTAGTTTGGAATCACGATAGCGTCTTCTGAGCCCTTATGAGTCCCTTACCCTTTTCCTCTAGAATAGAGCATTAAATTTCCTTCCTTGAAAACAATAATACAATCTTAATCAGAAGTTTGCTTAAGCACTCAGGGCTTCTTAATATGTAATTAACTATATAAGCTTGCCATTATAAGAATAAGCGAACCGCATAATAGGTACAATAACCTGAATCTCTGCTCTTGGATTTGCTTTCGCCAGGTCTTCTTCGCGAGCATGCCTTCGAACTATTTTAAGCCAATTTTACCTCGAATATACACCTCATAATTATCAACACAGAGTACACCACATGAATGCCTCCCCGCTTGTTTCTTTTGTTTGTTTCCGTCATTGTATGCCTTAACCCTCTGATCTCTTCTTTCCTTAGATCATCCGCACGATTAGAGAGAGAGAGAGAGAGTTATTCAAAGAGAGGCTATACGATGGTAGATAAACTGACGAATCTATAAAAACAGTACAACAAAACAACACGCAGCGGTAACATGAAGCGGAAGCATATGCGACGAAACCTCAAGAGAAAGTGGAGATGCAAGCCAGGAAAAGCGCGAGCAGTAGGTGTTAATAGTCTGATGGTAGCAGATTGATAGTAATAATAAACCGATGATGGCGACCTAATAACAGTGGACTAGAGGTGGTGATTTGACGATGAATGTTAGTTGGAGTTTAAGGGTCATCTAGATTTTTGATGAAGTTCAGCGATTCTCTTTGTAAAGAGTGCATCTATTTATAACTTTTGAGCCTCAGTTTTTATAAATATCTTCATTATTCAAGGCTCTATATCAGAAAAGCCATAGTACTTTTCATGATTATGCATCAATTTTTGACTGTTTGAGTTTTTTAAAAATTTTAGAATCAAAGGGTGGAGAGCTCATTAGATATTTTCATCGAGATACTATATTTAAATATAAGTACCCAAGATTTAAAGATTATTTGACCACCGATTGAATCTCTTAAAATTTTTCATTATGCTTCAGGTGCTTGATCTAAGCTCATTCAGNTAAAACTTTTAATTATGCTTCAGGTGCTTGATCTGAGCTCATTCAAGATTTATATCACATCATTTTTTATTATATTAAGTTTTTTAATTTCGATGATTAATTTGATCATAAATTTGTTAAATTCAAAGTTTGGATGCTTTTGCACTTAATGCCAGAAGTGATCAAATTTCAACTTGCATTAAAACTTATGCAGGACCACATAAGTTTTTATTGATGATTTGTCACAAATGTTAAGATAAAAAGTTAAAATTATTTTCCTTTTTTAATTTAAGTATTTTATTTTAATCATTTAATTTAAATTAAAGCGAAAATATTAATGAATATTAGAATGAGCTTTAAAAGCTAGACCAATTTACAATTTTAGATANATAAGTTTTTATTGATGATTTGTCACAAATGTTAAGATAAAAAGTTAAAATTATTTTCCTTTTTTAATTTAAATATTTTATTCTAATCATTTAATTTAAATTAAAGCAAAAATATTAATGAATATTAGAATGAGCTTTAAAAGCTAGACCAATTTACAATTTTAGATGTTTATTCTTAGAAGTAGGGTTGTGAAAACCAAACTAAAGATCGAATCTAAAGAAGACGATATTTAAGGTTTAGTAGCTCAATCGGGATTGTTACATTGATTAAAAAGGAATATTATTAAAAATATTTTAATTATTTTAATATAAGTTCAATAATAAATAATGATATATTATTATTAATTTTAAAAAAAAAATAATATAAGACAACAGTCTCAAATGTTTTAAATAATATTCCAAATCAAAATTTTAGAACATAATATTTCTCTATTTTTAATTTAAAAACCATATATTCAACAATCTTATTAAAATCAAAAGGTTCAAGTAGGACCATATTTGAACTAATCGGTTCTTTAATAATTCGATTAAAAATCAGATCGGTTCATCAGCTCAATCCTGAGTCTGACAGACTCATTCCAGATTATATGCAAGAACGGATTTGAGTTTCGATTGATTCGTTCGTTCAATTAATTAAAAATTGAACCAATCTATCTTTAAAATCATGCTTGAAAGGGATTTTGTTCTAAATGAACAGCTTTGTAGATAAACCACTTCACCCTTCAGCCCCAGAGACCGTCCGATGCGCCCGTTTTTAAACCAAGCGTCCAGATTTCAGACTGGGGTTCCGAAGCCAAATAGCACACTATTACATTCAGCAATCTTGCGAAGCATTTTACCGCAAACCGCGCGCTCAAATTCGAATTTATACAGACGGAAAAATAAAAAAATAATAAAAAAAAAAAACAAAAAGGAAGAAGTGAGCTTTTCACTTCTAAAGTGAATCCAGGAGTAGAAATGATTCACGAACTCTAGGATTTCCTCCAAAATCAAACCATGAACCCAAAAATGGCAGCCTCCAAGCCTTCCTCTCGCTATGCCCCTGTTGAACCGTGCTCATCTTCCTCATCTCGCGGTCCCTCCCCTGCCTCCCGCCTCAAAAGCACTTCCAAGAAGCTCCCTTCCCTGAAGAATCTGTCCTCCAATTCAGGCAGCCGCCGCGATCCCTCCAATCCGACCACTGCCGTTCTCACAGCTGATAACTCCTCCCGCGTGCTCGCGAAGAAGAATCCGCTGACATTCGGCACCATCGTCAAGAACTTTATGGAGAAGCGCTCCAATTCGAAATGTGGATCGGCGAAGGGGATGGAGCTCGTGATTCCGCCTGATACTATTGCGGAAGANAAAAGCACTTCCAAGAAGCTCCCTTCCCTGAAGAATCTGTCCTCCAATTCAGGCAGCCGCCGCGATCCCTCCCATCCGACCGCTGCCGTTCTGACAGCTGATAACTCGTCCCGCGTGCTCGCGAAGAAGAATCCGCTGACATTCGGCACCATCGTCAAGAATTTTATGGAGAAGCGCTCCAATTCGAAGTGTGGATCGGCGAAGGGGACGGAGCTCGTGATTCCGCCTGATACTATTGCGGAAGATTTGAAGAAGGCAGCGGGTAAGGGATCCGGCAGCGGCTTCTTGAGTCTCCACCGTAAGCTGTTCAATAGGTCGGGATCATTAGATCGAACGCCGAAAAATGCATTGACGGAGGTTAATAACAATACGCGCACGCTGGGGATGGTGCTCCGCAGCGAGAGGGAGCTTATGAGCCAGAATAAGGAGTACGAGAAAGTGATTGCAGATCTGCGGCTTCTTGTGGAAGAGAAGAATCTGGAGGTAAGNGGATCCGGCAGCGGCTTCTCGAGTCTCCACCGTAAGCTGTTCAACAGGTCGGGATCGGCAGATCGAACGCCGAAAAATGCATTGACGGAGATTAATAATAATACACGCACCCTGGGGATGGTGCTCCGCAGCGAGAGGGAGCTTATGAGCCAGAATAAGGAGTATGAGAAAGTGATTGCAGATCTGCGGCTTCTTGTGGAAGAGAAGAATCTGGAGGTAAATTCTGAGCTCAATCAGTGACGTTATTCGAGCTTTGTTTTGCTGTTAGGTTTATCTTACAATGCTGCAATTGGATAAGGTGGATAAACTGAAGGATCTATGCCTGAAGCAAAGGGAGGAGATAAAGGCATTGAAGGATGCAGTACTTTTCCCAGATGTTTTAAATCCTCAGCTTCAGGAGCTGTTTGAGAGGCAAGGATCAGAGTTTAAGGAGGCTAGAAAAATCATACCTTGTCTCCAGAAGCAGGTTTCGTCTCTTACGGGGAAGATCCAATGCCTCGCAGTGGATCTTGCAGAGGTACAGTCATTGATCACTTGTTCAATTTATTGAATTAGTAGTCCTGTTTTTTCCCTTCTGTTCTTGAAATTTTAATGCTTCATAACAATAATTTCTAAGTAAATTTTCAAGAAAATCTCATAGTAATTTTCCTTTGGGGTTTTTACCTGCCCACAATCTCAAATTTCAAAAATAACAAAATAAACACCTAAACTTTAAATATTTCAAATCAATCACCTAAAACCTAGAACTCCTCTTTTTAGCCACCGAATAGCCCCATCCGTTCGCGTCTGTCAATCACGTTCGACTCCCGTCTAACTCAGATAATGACTTGTAAACTTTAAATGAAATTCCTCAGATAATGACTTATAAACTTTAACTGAAATTCCTTTTCAATTGAATTAATTGAATAAAAAATTAATTATTGCTTGAATAAGCCTTAAAGCATTGGGCTATTTAGATTATTAATCAGATGATGACTTATAAAAATAGTATATTATAAGGGTTATTTGATTAGTTTTATTAAATTATTTTAATTAGATACTATTTGGAAAGGAATATTAATTTAGAAACATTTTATTTATTTGTTTTTAAAATTTACTTAACTAAAAATTAAATTTATAATTAACTATATCATTTTTAAATTAATGACATATAAGAATATCATTTTATAAAAGTTTTTTTTATTCTAATTTAATTAATATAAAATTCCTTTTTAGAGAGTGGGGGCGGGGGCTGTCTCCTATACAC
>JXCR01093125.1:69881-85818 GCA_002079205.1 Phalaenopsis hybrid cultivar | reverse complement strand
GGGCAGTTAATTCTATTAAATTAGGCTATTTAGATTATTAGTCACATAATGACTTATAAAATTAGATAATCATAAAAGTTATTTGGTTTGTTTTATTAAATTATTTTAATTAGATTCTATCTGGAGAGAAATATTAATTTATAAACATTATATTAATTTGTTTTTTAGTTTTACATAACTAAAAATTAGATTTATAATTAACTATATAATATTCAAAATAATGACATATGAGAATAGCATTTTGTAAAATCATTTTTATTATAATTTAATTAAAATGAAATTCCTTTTAATTGAATTAATTGAATAAATAATTAATTATTGCTTGAATAATTGGCCTTAAAGTTTTTGGCGGAGTGGGTGGGGGGAAGATATGTTATTTTTATTGAAACCTTTAGTAGCAATTCAAAAGATAATGATTCTCAAAGTCTAACAAAAAAATTGATTCTGGGGAGGGGTGGGCGAAGAAGATAAGTTATTTGGTTAATTTTATTAGATTCGGCTATTTAAATTATTAATTGGGATAAAAATATTAGTTTAGATATACAATATCTATTTGTTATCTATTTTATTTAACTAAAAATTAAAGTTTAATAAATATATAATTTTTTAAACAACGACATATAGGAATTTATGAATGCATTTTTTATATTAATTTAATTAAAGTAAAATTATTTTTTTATTTGAGTTAATTGAATAAATAATTAACTAATGCTTGAATAGTTGGCCTGAAAGTACTAATTGTTGTTTAATTAGTTTAATATAATTTAAATAATGATTAATTAATTAAAAAACTAATTAATAGTTGATTTATGAATACTAAAGTATTAATTATAATCTTTTTTGGTGTGGTAATCACAATATATAGAATTTATTAAAAGAAACTTTGTTTGTACTTGCATGGTATTTATTAGATATTTTTATCAAATATTATTATTTAAAATTTACTTAAATTAACTGACTTAAATTTTGAAAATTATTGTCAAACAGTTTTAGGGAATCACATAAAATGTTTTAACTAAAGCCTTTAGTAGCAAATCACAAGATAAGATTTTCATAGTCCTAAGAAAAACCTAATTCCAAATTGCTGCTTAAGGTAACTTATAATCGCAATTAATTGTGTTAATATAACAACTTCCCCCTTTGATAAATATTTTGGCAAAATTGAATAATTCTTCCCCATGTCAACCAAAATAATCTTTTAGAGCCTTGAAGGGCCAAACACCGCATAATCTCATCAGGTCCAAATGTTACCTAAATTGAAAATCTTTGAGATAGTAGTTGTACAACACTACGCTTTGAAGTGGCACCATTAAACCTAAACTTTCACGTGTTATTGTACTTTCATATCATTGAAGTCTCACCTTGCTCAATACTTTATAACGGTATGATCTGATATTTCGGTGGATTAAATAATGCAAACTTGATTCATCTGGTTGTTTGGAAGCTTTCATCATTTAGTGTTTGAATTGGTTCTAAAACTTTTCTCATAACTTGGAAGCTAATTCTTTTATACTGCTCTTAAATGTGATGATTTAATGTAGATGAACAAACAATTGAAAAACTCAATGAAGTTATACTTTATGATTNTATATATATATATATATATATATATATATATATATATATATATATATATATATATATATATAAACTTTTTTGGATCTTTTTAGAACGATTAAACCCTTGAAAATCTTGAGAATCTTAACATTTATAAATAACTTGTATCTGATATAACTTAGAGCACGAATGATTTAAGATTTTCTCTCATATTCTTAGATATGCCATTATGTGTTTTATAAAGATATGCCAAGAATAGTAGTCTCTAAACACATTTTTTTTCCTTAAATACAAATGGTCAATACAAGTTAATAATCAATAACAATGACTTACCATGACATTTGAAAATAATATGTCGATTCAATAAATATAAAATGTATCACCATAATTACATTTGTTATGCTTGCATTTATTTTTGTCTTCAAATGATTTTCATTTGTCAATTGCTCCATTTTTTTCAGAGTCATATAATTTCTTTTTGATGCATGTGTTGCATTAGAAATAAGTTTTATTTTTTCAATAGATATGCCTTTAGCTGTTGACCCTTTCTCCATTAGTTTATCTCACATGAGCAATCCCCCATCTTAATTTTCTTTGTCAGCATCCTTGAGTTTAAAATCACCTTTTTTTTTTACCAAAAACGAGTTCTTTGCTTCTTTGAATTTATGTTTTTCTTTGTAAATCATGAATACTTGAAATAAGTTTATACAAATAAGAATTGTTTCCATATGAGCAACAAATGCGACCATTGTCTTTTATAGAGTTAGTTGGAGAGGTTGATTGGCATGAATATTGAACCTAACAAGAATGACAAAAAAATTTGTAGTTAACTCCAAGAAAACCATCAAAAGCTCCACCAAACACAATTAGATCAGTGCTAGCCCTTTTCATCTGTCCTTGTGTTTTTCTTCTTACTCATCATCATTCATAGCATCAATCTCCTCATAAGTCCTTTCCTTACTAGATAAAAAACACCATGCATATTTGTTTCTTAAAGGTTATAATTTTTTGACCCATCAATTTTTTTAATTTTAAACTCTGTGGTCACTGATCTCAGATTATTTTTTATGTATTAATTTTCCATAATGAGTACGCCAAATAATGGCTTGTATCATATTAGAGAGGAAGCCAATTATTTTGTGTAAAATGAGCAAATCACTCACTACCCTTAAATCCCAAATACACCCAACTCACAAATAAAAAAACCTTAATGAGTTTCGTATAAAGAGACTATTGTTGCATAAACCTTTTATTCATATTGATTTATGGGAACTTATTGATATTAATTTTGAGATCACAACATTGAATAAGAAAATGAAATTATTAGTGGCTCAAAGGTAAAGATGGATAATCAATTGGCTGTAGGATGATCAAAATATTATGTAAGAAAAAAATTGGACCATGGAATGATGATAAGAGCAACTAGATTATGGTATTTTTTTTTAAAATTTTAACTTGTTTTAAATAGGTCTATATTTTTATTTTAAATTTGAATTTTCTTTTATGGATGTAATTTAAGAAGCATAATGTTGTTCATAAATTGTGGAGCTAATGATAAAGATGTTTCTTATTTTGAATTAGTTAAAAGAAAATAAGATAAAATTTAATTTATTTTTTTTACTAATAAATAAGTTATTTCATGCAATGGAAAGTAATTTTATCTCTTCGAAAAAATTGTTTTTTACTACTTGGTTTGGTAGCAATATTGTAGAATTGGTAAAAATCATACAAAATTAAGTAATCATGTACACTACAGAAATTGTACGTTCTATGGCAAAGAAGTATAAGGCAAAATTCAGATAGGTGTTTCATATATTAAGAGGACTCAATTAATCATCTTATCATGGACCATTTTTATCACATTAAAAGGATTATGCCAAATCATCTTTTTCCTAAAAAATACTTATCGGTTCCAAAATTTTTCCATACTTCCAATTTTGGATCTTAACTTGGTTTTAGAGCATTTGTTTCAGTCCATATGAGAATAAATTTTAAGGTTAAATAAAAAGATTGGAAAGGATTCTCTTGGCGATATAGAACCAATGCACTATTACCATGAGGTAAGATTATATTTAATTAATAGTGTTCTCAGCGTGAAAAAAGAGATGGCTTAGTAAATTATTAATCAAATTGCCATTATGAAGGAATAAAGAATGCATTGATGGTTGTATTTGCAACTATTACCTATGCTCTACTTGATCCAAAGGTTTTGATATGGGGACAAGAAATCCCGTCTTCATTTAGTCCACAAAATATGTCATTCCATTTGTTGGTACATAATTTATCGAGAAGATGACCCATCATAATAAAATAAAAAACTTAAACTTAAAGGTGGAAAGGAAGATTAAAATCAATGGGCAGACCAAAAGAGCTCCCATTTGCAAAAGAAAATGAGCTAAATAGGGAGATGTTATCTAAGTGAATTTTATTGAAGAATTATTTATTTCACTATATTTTATAAGAGGGTGAAGCCTTTAGTAGTATTAAAGTTTGTTCAATCTGATTCCTGATGATCAATGTCAACGAGCAGAAAAATTGGATTGTTTGATGACGATAATGATAATAAGATCATAATGAATTTGAATTTTAAGCTTATTTTGGATAAATTAATATTTCAAATTAAATTTTTTTTTTTTGTAGAGTTAGTTTATGAAGTATAAGGTTGTTCTTGAATGGTTAAGTTAGGGATTGAGTGTTCCTTATTTGATAAATTAGTTTAGGAGAGAATAATATCAATTTAAAATTAATTTCCATTATTTTTCTACCTATAAATAGATATTTCATGAAATTAAAATGATTTTGACTTTCACAAATGATTTCCTTTTCTTTCTACACCGACATTGCAACAACCAAGGACATCGTAGCAATTTATGGCCACTATAGTATTACAGATAAGTATAGATATACTTAATATTGAATTCTGGAAGGTTGATGGTTGTCCTTATGTCGGGGTTTTTCAGCAAGGCCTGGTCAAGCGTGAATCGCAAGTGGCCTGGTATAGCAGGTTTGTTATTCCCTCTCAAGCTTGTAGTCAGTTGAACTTATTGTAAGCTTGTGTCGAAGACACTTGAATGAAGCTATTGTATGACTTTAGGTGAAGATGTTTGCCACTTGATCGGTTGAACTGATATGTTGAATTTGACTTTCCTCAGATGCTATGGGATCTTGAATGAAGTGAATCAATTTCGACATGTTTTGTGCCAGCATGGAAGATGGGGTTGAGGGTTTTGATGATGACAGAGGTATTATTGTAATAGAGTGGTGTGGCTGTGTTTGTTGGAAAGTGAAACTTTTGAAGAAGTCTGCAAATCCAAATGATATTTGTGTTATCTGTGGCTAGGGCTCGGTACTCAGCTTCTGTGGAAGAATATGCTACTGTTTTTTGCTTTTGAGCTTTCCAGGATATAAAGTTATGACCAAGAAATGTACAAAGCGCCAATCCTGTGAATCACCGACCTAATCAGAGTTCAAGTAAGTTCAAAGTTGTAGATCGTCGTTTGTTATAGGAAGATTGAAGGAAAGAGTTCCTTTTAGGTACCTTTGGAGGTGTTTGATTAGCTGAAAATGGTATCGGAGAGGACATGCATATGTTGGCAGATGTGATTTACAACGAAGGCTATGTCTGATCTTGTTATGGTAAGAAACTAAAGTGATTCGCCAAGTTTTGGTATTGGGGGATGTCTGGATACTTTTGTAGTGTTGTTGAGTCGGGGTTCAGCATGTAGAAATGAAGGGTGTGGTTAAGTTTGCAGGAAGACTTTCTGAGTTAATGTAGAAGGAAGTTTATGTAGGATGATTGGTTGAGATGATAGTCGTGTGGGGTTTGATTTATGGAGTTGCCAAGGAATGTTTTAACTGGTCCCTTGATTTGGAATGCAGTTTTGAATATTTGTATGAGTTTAGTGATAGCAGATGAATTGCTACTAGTAATGAAGATATCATCCACATGCACAAGGAAGTAAATGGTGATCTGTTTCTAATGATAAATGAGGAGAGATGGATTGATAGAACTTTGGCTGAACCCTTTGGCTTTGAGGTGATTGATGACAGTATGATACCATATCCTTGATGCTTGTTAAGGTCATATAGAACCTTTTTGAGTAAGCATACACGATTGGGATATTGGTTGTCATGTAAGCCTTGAGGTTGATGCATATAGATGGTTTCATTGAGGGAGCTGTGTAGGAATGTGTTGGAGACGTCAAACTGTTGAAATATCCACTTGTGGTGAGGTACGGTTGAGAGGGGAATTTGAGTGGTGGGTAGTTTAGCTACGACACTGAATGTTTCGAAGCATTGAATTTCTTGTTGTTGCTTGAATCCTTGTGCAACCAATCGGACAATGTATTTAGCTATGGGTTTGTCACGGTGGTACTTAGTTCGATATGTTCATTTGCAGCGACTCGCAGCGAATGATGTTTTAGTGAGGCAGTGGCTCGACTAGGATCTAGGTTTCTTGATGCTGAAGTGCTTTGAATTCCAATGACATCACCTTTCACCAATGTAGATATTTTGTGGCTTGTGTATTGCAAGTTTGGTCAGGAGATTAGGAAGGGGATTTGTGTAGATTGAAGGGTTGTTTGGGTTTATGTGGTCCAATTTGAAAGCGGGTTATCATTGGATGTTTGATTGTGGTAATGGGCGAAGGGTTTGGGTTATTTTTGATGGATGGAATTGATTGTGTTATTTGATATGAAGCTGTAGGTGTGATGGAAGCTATAGAAGGTTAGTCGGCTGGAAGTGGAGAGGGGTGAACTGAGGTGTTGAACTGTTGATTAGTAGGAGTAAGTATGCTCGATGGAGTGTATGTATTAGGGATGTGAGGTTGGCTTAGTTGAGTGAGGCAACGAAAAGTTGATTCGTTAAAGACTAAGTGCCGAGATATGATAATTTGGTGTGTTTGAGGATTAAGCAGCAGTAGCCTTTATGAGTTGTATCCGATGAAGATGCAAGCTGGGGATGATGGTGCAAGTTTATGTAGAGCTTGTGGCTTTTGACAAGAAAAACAGAGGTTGTCGAAGGTGCGTGGGTGAGTATAGATGGGTGGTTTGTGATGTAGGAGTTTAGAAGGGGATTTAAAATTTCGTGGTTTTGAATGCCAAGCGTTTGTTGATTTAGGTGGCTATCAATAGGGTTGTTGTCCAAAACTTGGGAGAGTGGTGGGTGGTGAGAAGGGCTCGTGTGGTTTCGTTTATGTTTATGTGCTTGCGTTCAACCATGTTATTTTGCTGAGGTGTGTGCGAGCAATTGAATTGGGGAAGAATGCCATGGGGGTAAGATATAGGTGTAAGGTTTTTGAGGTTTATTCGTCTCCACCATTGAAGAGTAGTATTTTGATATTTGTGTTGAATTGGGTTTGTACCATTTGATCTTTCATGGAAATATGGTGGAGCGCATTTTATAATTGGTTGGCCATGGAGTGATTTGTAGATTGCAGCCTACATTGGAGAGTTGTCCAGATTCTGACAGAGGATTCGAGGTTGAGAATGTATGACAAAAGTGTGGGTGATATTGTAGAATGGATGGCTGCCGAGAGGTTTTGATCAATGAGCTGCCAGCTTAGGAAGTGGGGATTTGAGGAGGTTTGACCATTTTAGTTTCGGACGTGGGGAGGGAAGATCGCATGATCCATCTAGGAAGCTTTCAAAGCCATTTGCCTTGAAGAGTTTGTTGATTTGGGGTTTCCATGTGGGATAGTTGTCGGTTGTTAGTTGCACATTTGCGATGGCTTTGACGTTGAACATTATGAACTTGAGTGATGGAGGAGTGGGGATGTCGGCTATTGCTGGAATTTCCTCTCGATTTGTGTAGGAGGAGGTTTCAGACATTGGAGATAAAGAAAGAGGAGGGGGAAGATAAGGAAGTTTAGGGAATTATGAAGAACCAAACTTTTGATACCATGTAGAAATGAATAATCAGTATTCGATTATTTACGTGAGAACAATCAAGAAAAAACAGTAATCCTTACAATGTAAAAGACTGCAGTAGAATTATTATAGAATATAGCATAAGTATATATAAACTTAACAAAGAATTTTGGAAGGTTGACGGTGGCTTGGAAGGTAGTACTATTCGATTCTTTACTTGATGTCAGAGTTTGTTAGTAGGAGCTAGTGGAGAGTGAATCGTTGGTGGCCTGGTATAGCAGGTTTGTTATATAGTAACAATTAAAAAAAAAAAGTAGAAAATGATAATCAAATAAGAGTTCTTGTAGCAAGAGAACTCAATTAATCCTCTTATTTTTAAATATTGTCATTACTTTCAAAAGTTTGTGTTGCATTGCCCTATAATAGCATTATTTTTCTCAGTTCCAAAAATTTTTTGCACTTCCAATTTAGAATCACACATGATCCACAAAAGTGCCTATTTTTTCCCAAGAAACCATTGCTGCCGAGAGGTTATGCTGAAGAGGAATTACTAGAGATAACTTTCTTGTTGTCAAACTCTAGCGGTAGTCTCATATAGAAATTCTTACAAACCTCAACCGCACTTTACTAAAGAAGGAAGTTGGCGTGCAAACTGAGGACTCTTGGGCGCAAATCAAGAGCTGAGATTTTTCAAATCATTGAGAATCACCTAATTCAAAAATTGCCACCGGAGAGACAGTAGTGAAGTAACAATTATTTGAGTTAGTATAGCTATATACATATCACTAACCTTAACTATTATTATTTCCTCTAGTTTTGCCCATTTTAATTCTCGTGCTCTTTCTTTCTTTGTTTAGAGCCTTTAATTGAAACTCGTTCTCGTGCTCACTACGAACAACCATTAGAATGTATGGGAACTTTAAATGCAAGCCGTAATCCAATTTTGGATCATCCTATTTTAGTCTCCTTGAAAAATTAAACAAATATATTTTAATTTTTAGTTATTTTGATCCATTCTTGTAACATAGAGCATTTTACTTGTATCTATTATTTACGAAAGAAGATACCTTTGCGTAAGAATCGATACCAAAAAATCGAAGCGTCGAGGAAGGAAAAATTGGCATGTAGATTTGTTATTGTTTATTCCATTACCACTGAACCAATTTAATTTTTTTGTTGTTAGCTTTAGACTTCTCGAATATCCTCTGTACACACACACACAAAATCACACGTATTATTATTTATTTCTAATTCTAAGAGCAAGTGCAAATGTGTACACTATTAGAGTTCCATAAAATGTCGCATTTTCATTTCTAAGCAAATGTAAAAGTCAGAAGAGAAATGTCTGCATGATTCCATAATTGTGTTGCTAATCTCATGTGAGAAAGAACGTTGAGCGTAAAATATATTCCCCTCTAAAAATGATAGACCTGATCTCATCTATTTCATGTTTGCCTTTTTCATATTAGAAATGTTGTATTGCAAAGTAAAAAATGACTTGAAGAAAATGTCTATACACGGCTGTTAAAAAGATGGGATAAAAATGTGAACAAAATTAACCTTTTTAAATTTATCACGAGTTTTAATACTTTCAGAATGCTGAGACATACCAGATCACAGTTGCAGAATAAATTGTACCTCTTGTCATGTTGCCATGAAGTTGTAGTTTTTTCCGCTGTTTTTTTCTTGTCTATCATCAATGAAATCCTCCAGGTTAAAATATTTTAAGAAAATGACAGCAAACATATTATCTCTCTTGATTTCTATCACAATCAATAAACTGTTTGTTTTGAAGGAAGTAGTAGAATATCTTTTATTGATGAGTAAGTTTGTATAGGTAAAGGCAGATAAGTATGTTGTGAAGAATTGCTTTGATAGGCTTGCCAATTCTCCAACAACTCCTGAATACGAAAAGGAGTTCTCTGATGCTTTGGTAAGCCTTCCTTCCTTGCTATTAATAGCAAAAATACTGTGGAAAACCTCAGTAAATGACCATGTATTGATAGTTCATATCTTCTCAAGTTTGATTCACTTGGTTTTATTCCATTAACACTATTTACAGGAATATAACTCTTGTGATCCTCTAAGAATAGATGACATAAATCCATGTCTGACTCCCTGCTTTTCTAAAGTAAAATCCAAGGTTAGAGAACCAATGTTAATTTTCGTACACTGAGTCTATGAAAAAGTTATTAAATCAGGTCAGGTAATATGCTTTCGTTGTATTTAATATCTAATGTATAATGTTTCAATTTGCTAGGGCTATAGAGAAGTAGGCTACAATTCTCCTGGCAGAAATAAACACTTTGAAGATAATAGTGATTTGGAAGTGCTTACAGATTCTTATGGTGGGATGCTCTCAAGGAGCTCGGAGCACCACCAGAAGCAAAGCAAGGGTATAAATTCATCAAGGAAAATATGCATGTCTGACGAAAGCAAATGGCGATTTGGAAAGCAAAAGCCTCAAAATCTGTTTTGAATTAGTTGCTACTTTATAAACTGTGAGTAATGTTGGCTTTCCAGTCCTATGAATTTCTTTTCCTTTTTCGAAGTTTTCTTTTTTCCTCTGTGAGATGTGTGCATGTCATGAAACTGATATAAGTTACAACTTGTATTCATATAAATAGTTTGTATGCAAATATGGTTAATTGTTCTACATTACTTTTTCTCAAGATTTTTTTTTTTGGAAATACTAAAATTTATTGGTGGCAAACATAAAAGACCAAACTGAGTTTATTTGATTTGCTGTACTAAATGATTTGCCCAATATATATATTCTCATCATAAAACATTTTTCTTGCGAGTTTCTGAGGTAGGTAGTTGTGTTGAGCTGAGTTGCTAGACTTTAGAATTTAGCCTCGTGCTCAAATAAATACTATAGGTTTGGATGATCTTATTCACAAAAATCTCATTAATAATTATTGTGTTATATTTAATAAGTGGAATTTATTTTTATTTAATTCAATAAAGGTTTGTAAATATCATTTTGATAAAGTAATCATATCGAAATCATTGTGACGAACTATATTGTATTAAATTATTGGAATGAAGCAATCAAATATAGGGGGTTTATTTAACAACTTATTTTGAGAAATAATAATTATATATGCAGAGCTCATTGTAACTTTTTTTTTATTTGCATTCCTTGTGTAAATATCCTTATTATATATCTTTACTAAGAAATTGAGTAAATTTTAGGTTTGATTAAGAAGTTACGACCCTTTTTATTGCACATTTACTTCTCTACCTTTCTCTACATTGCACACTTGACTAATGTTAAATGCCTATTAGTTTTTACATTATTCCTACTATGTAACTTTAAAAAAGATGTTATTGCACCTTTTGAGTCAATAATAAAAACTTAGAGTAATTAATTTTTAGTGTTTATTGCTTGTATGATAGCTTTTAAGTTTGGGCGGTTTTACCTTGGATTCATGATTTTGGTTTGATTTTAATTCAATAGATTTAGGATCCCTAAAAACATTTGGTTGAATTTTCCAATTTAAGTTAATAAAATTTAAAATCTTTATTAATTTTGTTATATTGTTTTCATTTAATTATTTGAATTCTTAATCATGTAAAAATTATAATTGTTGAAAAGAAGTGAGAATAATATTACTATTCTTATAAATACATTCTCTCTCTCCTTTCTATGAAATTTTATGACTGATGATAAGTAATTTTTTAAATTTCACATAAACTAAATCATGGTTATGGATTGATGCTAATATTAGAAATATTTTACCTTTAATTTTTCTTCGATCTAAGCTGAAAAAAATAAAGGGCAGTTTGCTTATAAAATTAGAAATTGCATAAATATTTTTACTATTTATTTTTTTAAGAGAAATAAGCATGAAATTTTATTTTGAATAATAAAACTTCATATTTTTTTTTCCAGGGGAAACATTCTTTGATAGTTACAAGCTTTTTGACTCATTATTTCCAAAACTCTAATGTCTAGTCATTGCAGAGCATGGGCTCATGTTACAAAATTTTACGACATGTTCTCTCTACTCATCATCTATAGAACATTAGTGATATTGTATATTTATATTTGAATATGTTACTTGTGTTTAGATCTAAACCTAGAACCTTATTAGACATTATAATATTTGATATGAACTTATTAGAACTATATATGAATCATCATTGAACCACCATCAAACCATGCTTGAGCATTTTTTAAACATGATTAAACTATCTTTAAGACATCTTTAAATAATAATAGAACTATCTTGAATCATCTTCATATCATCATTAAAACCATATTTGATTGTTGATTAAACCATCTTTAAATGTTGATTTAGAGATAGTTCGAAGATGGTTCAAAAATTGTTTAATGGTGGTTTGAAGATGACTTACTGTTGATTTAAACATGGCTTGATTGTAATTTGAATACAATTTGAACATGGTTTGTAGATGATTTGATAATGGTTTAAAAATGATTTGAACAATAGTAGAAAATCGTTAGATCATGACTTGAGGATAGTTTAATTATAGTTTGAACAGTATTTGTTTTATTTTTTTTAGTACATTTTATTAGTAATTATTTTATTATGTATATAAATGTTTGCTTTAATCATATTTATAGCGACATTATCCTGCTCAAGTTACATATAAACAAGCAGTGTCAAAAAATGACATGACAAAACAACCCAACCAATCTTATTTTAAATTTTATACATATGAGATGAAGGTAAGAAAGAAGAGAATGAAGAGGTGTTCGTTGTTGCCTCAACCATGCATTTTATTGAGGCTCAAGACGAGGTGTAAAATGATGAAATGAGAAAATTAGAGGGGGTCGAGGAGATGGGGGGTGTCTGAATAATCCCTTGTTAATACATGTAAAAATGAGGAGATTAATAGGGTAGGATATGTTAGCTCATCTCTTATAATTGTACAAATAACAATGTTATTATGTTAGTAGATTATGGAAGGAGGCAAAAGAGTAAGAATTATTTGATTAAGGATTTCAAAATTTTAATAGAAAATATGCATAATTATGAACCATTCACTATCTTAGCTCATTTGATGAGGAGAAATTGCATGCTTGTAATTTTTGGATGTGAGAATTAATAAATGACCCCATAGCATAGAAAATAGAAGTCGGTATTGGAAACAGCTTGGTTTTAGTAATTGAATATTCTTACAATATAACTTGATAATTAAAGGAGAAGTCCATTAATTCATTAACTCTTGAAAGATATTTACTTTCATTTATTTTTAATTTTCCAAAAAATATATATTTTATTTATGTTTATTAATAAATGAGCAACTTTGCATTACCATATGACCAATTAAAGAAATTATTATGTTGGATAAGTTGTTTGTTTAGTTTGGTGAACAATGATCTCTACATACAATAAGCTAAAGAAAAATAAAATCCTTTCTTATATGTGAAGTAGTTAGAAAAGTTAAAACACTTGGAGTGATCAAATAAAATTGAAAACCCTTTTTAAGAGGACTAGAAAGGTGGAATAAGGTTTGGAGGGACTTAATTTGAAGTGGAGTTAATGTTTAGTACACTTTAATGAGACTACATAGTCCAACCGAGAACACCCAAATGAACTACAAAACTATTGTAAGGATAATCTATGAAATTCTAGGTCTTGAAGCAAAATGAAAATGTTAGGGTTATAAGAGTAGTTTTAATCAGGAAGGGTTCAAATTTATTTAATTTTTTTTCAAATTTTAATACTGATTAGATCGTGTGAAAATCTTGTCTAATTGAATGAAGTAGATTTTATTTCAGATTTATTGGATATATTTAATACATACAAAACATAAAAGAAAAAAAAAACACTTGCATCTGTTTAAGGATGGTTTATAAAAAAAAGTATTGGATTTTATGAGAATTTTTTAAAGGTTTTCAGGTCTTCTAAAGTCTATGATAACAAAACATGATCTTGTTATAGGATCGATATTCTACTTATTATATAGTATTTATACGACATGCATTTGTATACACCATTTTAGCTGATGAACCTTAAAATAAGATAATAAGAAAAATACAAAAAAAGGAAAGATAAGAGGGCTGACCAAGTGTGCGGGTGGGAAGGCAAGGTAGTTACACATGTAAAATCACCTATTACCATGTTCCAAAGGAGTCATGGCTAGACACTCTAAGTGAAAATTGATTATTAGAATAATCTTTATAATAATTAATCATTTTTTGTTACTTTTAAATCATTATCCATGATAATTGAAATTCTAAATTCCAAATTTTCATGGGCTTGAAAATTAGAATTCAAATTCCCAAACTATTATAAATATATATAAACACATAATTGAAACACATAAACTTTCAATTACATTCATACAATATAAAACACTATAAAATTTTCTATGGCCTTTATTCTGCTCTTGATTATTTGATCTCTTTGATCGGCTTCATTTTCCTTAAACGAGGCCATTGTGATTGGTCCTTTTTCTCATTATCATCAGGTGCCATATCAATTCTACTCTACTCTAAAGAGCAATATTTTGTAGAGTTGAATTAATTTGTACTTATGAAAACTTGTAGCCCCTTCCTTTCACGGAAGAGATTGTGAAATTTCTTAGAAAATTGAAAAAGGTTTAGATGGATATGAAGTGAATTTTCAAATATGGTATTAAAGATAAAAACTTACGATCCCTTGAGGTTCCAAGAAAAAAACATCCATAGGGTCATAAGAAGCCAATGTATGAATTTTGTGACCTCGCAAAAGAGCCATAAGCTTTAAAAACTTGCCAAAACTTCACTTCGACCAAAAAAAATCACTAAATAGTTGTACTTTTGGCCCTGATATTAAATTTGATGTGTTCAAATGTTAGAAAACTTAGAGTGACCAAACATGAGTGAAAGCCCTTTTTAAGAGGCCAAAGAAGGTGCAAGAGGGTTTTGAGGAGCTACAATTTAGGTAGAGTTAAATTTTTATGCATTTTAGTGAATGATCTAGACACTTTCTTAGAGTAACACCATAACACTTAAATGAACATCAAAACTAAGGAAAACTTAGGAAACTCCAAGCATTAAAATAAATTGGGAAGTTATGGTTATGGTTTTTATTATATAATGTAATTTTTAAAAAATTTTGAATTTTTTTAGATGAGTTATCCCAATTTTACTTGTGATTAGGTCTTATGGAAATCTAGTCTACCTGAGCGCATTAAGCTGGATCATGAGTTTTAATACACAATTTTCATGCATATGTAACCTTAAAAAACCTTCTAATGGTAAATGAGAGTTTNAAACTTGGGAAACTCCGAGCATTAAAATAAATTCGTAAGTTATGGTTATGGTTTTTGTTATATGATGTAATTTTTCAAAAAATTTGAATTTTTTGAGATGAGTTATCCCAATTTTACTTGTGATTAGGTCTTGTGGAAATTNAAACTTGGGAAACTCCGAGCATTAAAATAAATTCGTAAGTTATGGTTATGGTTTTTGTTATATGATGTAATTATTCAAAAATTTTGAATTTTTTGAGATGAGTTATCCCAATTTTACTTGTGATTAGGTCTTGTGGAAATCTAGTCTGCCTGAATGCATTAAGCTGGATCCTGAATTTTAATACACAAATTTCATGCATTCATAACATTAAAAAACCTTCTAATGGTAAATGAGAGTTAATGAAAAATTTTATAAGTTTAAGAGATTTTTTTAGAGCTTTTAAGGTCCTTAAGTTTAAGATAACAAGCCTAAATCTTGTTATATGAAATGTTTGAATGTCAGCCTCATGTTATTTAGGGCTTGATTTTAGTGAGCTAAGGATACAAAAAAAAAACCTACAAAAATATGAGAAAATAGAAATAAATGAGCACTAAAACAAGAAATACTAGAGTTTTATTATTATTATTATTATTTTACACACACACACACACACACACACACACACACACACACACACACATACAAACGTGTGTGTGTGTTATTATAATAATAATAAAACTCTAGTATTTCAAACAAGAAATACTAGAGTTTTATTTTTATTATTATTATTTTACACACACACACACACACACACACACACACACACACACACACATATATATATGTACATATATATATATATATGTACATATACATATACATATACATACATATGTATCTACATATACATACATCCATACATACATACATCCATACATACATAGATATATATATTTGTAAATATACGTATATATAGATATATATGTACATACATATGTATATATACATACATATGTATCTACATATGCATATATATATACNAGAAATACTAGAGTTTTATTATTATTATTATTATTTTACACACACACACACACACACACACACACACACACATATATATATATATATATATGTGTGTGTGTGTGTCTGTGTGTGTAGATATATATGTATATGTACATATACATACATATGTATTTACATATACATATATCTATACATACATACATACATACATACATATATACATACATACATATATCTATACATACATACATACATATATCTACATACATACATATATATATATATATATATAGTATAT
>JXCR01093125.1:6474-69868 GCA_002079205.1 Phalaenopsis hybrid cultivar | reverse complement strand
ATAATAATAATAATAATAATAATAATAATAATAATAATAATAATAATAATAATAATAATAATAATAAAGTGAAAATGGAGGTGGTTGGTGTTGCTCTGCTTAAAAAAAAATATGTGACACATGCCCCGACATGTTGGCTGACATCCACGGTATAAGACCACTCATGTCGTGGGTTTGAATCCCCTCTGACACAGTTGGCTTTAAAGAGGCGATACTTGAATTGTTAGACACATTAGAGGTTGTTTAAGGCTTGTATAATAGCCTCTAGTTTTTCCTTTTAAAATATATATACATATATATATAACAAAGTAATCACTCACTAAAGTGACTAGCTGCAAGAGATCATTGTTGATCTTACTTCTTGTCAACTCCTTATTCACTTCAAATATCTAAGATAAACTTGAAACAAATCACACAATATGGAAATAAAATATAATGAACTTCAATCAAAACTAAAAGTTAGATCAAAGTGCATCTAGATGAGGGAATATTCCGAAATTGTTGTTTAATGATCTAAATTACTATTTTCTCTATAGATCATTATAGTGTTGAAACTTCATACTATGAGCTACAATTGCCACCAATTTTTATGTGGAATTTTGCATGGTGACCTTTTTATGCAGATTGTTTTACAAAACAGACTTCATGAATGCATCTAAATAATCGAAACCTCTTAAATGAGCTATATGTGCCCAAATTGGACTCCATTTTAAGCAGGGCTATCAAAACAACTCTTTTTTCACAAACAACTCGTGTGCAACTCATTAAGTAGTTCTTGTTTAACTCGTGTTCAACTCATTAAATATATTTATTTAACGTCAGCAGACCTTGCTAGCAAAAATTAGTTTTTGCGACTCAAATTATCAAGACTAATTAAAAATAAATAAATAAATGTTTCCTATTCAAATCTCCATATCAATAGAAGGCCAACACACTGGATTCCCTGCAATAGAAATGATTTAACATTATAATAAATTTTAACCATAATTTTAGTGACACTTTAATGAGTGTTTTGCTTTAATTTATAATAGAATTTAGAGAACATATGATAAAAAAAAAATAACGTGACTTCAATAAAAAATCTTTTGAAAGTTATATCTAATTGAATATAATTTTAAAAACTATCAATGTATCAAATAATTTCACAATAATATAAATCCATTGATTCATTTAAGAGTTTACTTTTTTTTTTTTTTGAATAATTAAATATCAATTATTTATTTCTATGATAAATAGCCATCCATTGATTGCTCATTTTTATTGAAATTTTATGTTATAACTAATGAATTGTAATGTTTTATCTATTCATTGCTTCATCCCAATCGAGTAATTATAGATACATTGATGAAAGAGGGAGAAAATATGAGCAATAGTATTCTATGTTATCAAGATTGCCGAGCGTGAATAGTTGTGATTTAGCCATCTTTTATGAGTTGGTGATGACTTATGATCAGGTAATAGTGACAACAGTAATGACAAAGAAGGTGAAATTGTGGAATGCGGTAGTTCAGCATCTGATGTTTCTGTCATTGGGTGGGTGTGTTTGGTGCAATTTGTGCTTATCCAGATAAGCCACTTATCTAGAAACATGAACAGCAGGGTGCGACTCACATTACGCGTTTAGTGTAAAAAACCATATGTATTTTTGGATAAGGTGCTCAAAATAATTTCTAAACGGTAAGACGTCATTTTCAAAACGCCATCGCAGCAGATAAGTTGCCCCAAACGGAGTCTTAGTTGTATCAACAACATATTTGCTTTGATAAAATGAATGCCATAGTCGGTATAAGTTGCCATAATACCATTATAATAAGACCATGATCAAAGATTTCTCAATTGAAATTTTCTATGTAGACTATGAGTTAGTAGAGAGTTCTTACCATACTGAGTTATGTGCGATACTGTTGAAGATCGAGTTGCATCACATCATAATGAAGGATAATACAATGCAACAATCTCTCTCCAAAATTCAAAACATAGTGGATTAGATACATGTGACTGGATCTCATCTAGACCACGAGGATGTTATGCCCTAAATCCTCAATGGGCTTCCACCAATCTATAATGCGTTCAAGACTTCCATTCGTACTATGCTTCAACCCATAGCACTTGAAGAACTCTACTCTTTGCCATGCAACGAGAAAGTTAATCTACAAACAGAAAATATCAAACAAGCAGCTTCAATACAAACTCAAATGGCATGCACAACCTCCAAGGGGCGAGGTTCATTTCACGGTAGAGGTAGAGGTCGAAACTTCAATATGAACCCTCGTGGAGCATCTTCATATGGATCTAAGGACGGTAAGTAGTCCAATAGATCAGTAATCTATAAAATATGCAATAAATCGGGACACTCGACATCCATGTGTTGGCAACGCACAAATATGGAATATACCCACTATATCTCCTCAAGCCCTTACAGCCACATCCAAAAAGTGGATCCTTGATTTACGAGCACCGACACACTTCACATCAGATGTCAATCGGTTACAAACAACAACTCCTTATTATTGTGCCGAACAAGTCATAGTTGGCAATGGACAAGCAGTTTCGATTCAGCACATCAGTGATGGAATCCTTCCTACTCCCACACCATAAGCTTAAACTTTCTCAAATTCATCATACACCACTTCTATCTCACAACATACAATCTATTCATCAAGTAACGAAAGACAACATTGTTGTCTCTTTTCACTCCTCTGGATTCCTTATCTTTGATCTGCAGACTCACCAAATGTCCTTCAGGGACCCAACTCTAACGGTCTCTAATCCATCCCATCTTCCACCATCATACCATAAGCATTCATTGTGTCAATCTCCAAGCACAATACTCTGAGTTATGGCATGAAAGGCTTGGTCATTCTCATCCGGACATAGTCACTGCAATCTCCAAGCGTCAATCACTAAATATTCCATCCACTCCTACTTTTGTAGCATTTGCAATATTACTTAAAGCTATAAACAACCCTTTTATCGTTTATAAGACAACTACAAACTATTAAAGCTCATACATAGTGAAACAACCCTTTTATCGTTTATAAGACAACTACAAACTATTAAAGCTCATACATAATGATGTATGGGGTCCCTCTCCAATTTCTTCTTATCACGGTTACACATATTATGTAACATTTGTGGATGACTTCTCTCATTTTTATTCGGTCTTTTTTATGCACTCCAAATCTCAAATACCAATGATTACTTAAAACTTCATTACTTTTTTACAAACTCAATTCAATGCTAATATAAAAAATTTTCGATCTGACAGCAGTGGCAAAAATAATAATCATACCTTAAATCAATTTCTCATTACAAAAGGCATTCCTCAGCAATACTCTTGTCCGTACACACCGAACAAAAAAGAGTGGTGGAACTCAAACATAGACATCTTATGCAGACCAATCATGCTCTTATACATGAAGCTTCTGCCCCATATAAATTTGGGACCGATGCACTTTTAATGGCGGTTCATCGCATAAATCGAATGCATACTAGAACCGCCAACCATATCTCCCCATATGAACATTTACATAAATCTCCACCCACATACACCAACACTCAGTATTTGGATGTTTGTTAACCATGGAGAAAGCCTCAAACCAACCACAAACTTGAACCCTGGTCAATCCAATACATCTTTTTTGGCTATTCTCTACAACATTAGGGCTACAAATGCTACAATCCTACTACAAATAAAATCAACATTTCACACCATATGGTGTTTGATGAATATACTATCCTTTTCTTTACAACTCAACTTCACGACAACAAAATCAATCCTCCACTTCAGCCCACATACCATCCTATTTCCTACAACCCTCAACACTCTTACAACTTGTTCAACCTCAACTCCTACCTTACCTCTCTTGCTCCCTCTCATACCCAATAATCAACCTCTTTCTACTATGGACTCCACACCACCATCCCCTCTCCAACCTCAACCAAATCATCCATTGATAACTAGGATGAAAACCGATCACCTAAAATCCAACCAAAAATTGAATCTTATTCACCACATTCAATAGCCACCTGATCCAACTCATTTCACTCAAGCATCCAAACTACCACAATGGTGGCATGTCATGGCAGAAGAAATAGCTGCACTTCAGCGACAAGGAACATGGAAATTAGTTCCAGCCCCTACTAATCAACCTATACTTGGGTTCTGAATGGACCTTTGCAACAAAACGAAACTCACTTGGTGAAGCCATACAATATAAAATTAGCCTCATTGCCCAAGGTCACAAGCAAGAATTTGGGGTAAATTACCATGAAATGTTTAGTCTTGTGGCCAAACACCCTAAAATTCGTATCCTCATCACAGTTGCCCTACATCACAATTGGCCCATCCTTCAATTTGACATTTCAAATGTGTTTCTTTACGTCAGGCTCAATTTGAAAATTTACATGATTTCAAGATCCATAATTTCCAAATCATGTTTTCTTACTACAAAAATTCCTCTATGGATTAAAGCAAGCTCCCAAACAATGGTTTATTACTTTCTCAAATTTCTTTTGAAATAAAGGATTTGTATTCAGCAAGGTCGATCCCTCCCTTCTTCTCTACAATCAGAATGCAGCTCGAATGTCTGTTCTTATCTACGTGAATGATATTATGATTACAGGCAATGATTCTAGTGTGATTTCAGCCTTAACTACAACTCTCAAAGCTACCTTCTAGCTCAAACATCTTGGAGACATTGGCTACTTCCTTGGAATTCAAGCTCACAAATTAGCAAACATGTAACATCTTACTCGATTTCTGGATCGCAAATCTACCACACATGCACTCTTTTCTAGGTGATACTTTGATATCTTGGACCATGAAAGAAACAATCTTCAGTGGCACGCTCCTCGATGAAGGTAAAGTATAGGGCATTCGATACCGCTACTGTAGACATCATATGGCATAAACGACTAATTCAAGAATTCGGTATTCCTTTCAATCAACCAAAAGGACTTTATCGCAAACAATCCTGTCTTCCATGAACATGAAGCATATAGAGATCGACCATCATTTTATCCTTGATCACATTTACTCGAACCAACTATGGATCGAATATATTCATTCTTAGGATCAACCAGCAAACATTCTTACTAAACCCTTATCTAAACGCAAATTTTATCAACTTCACACCAAGCCGACCGTTCTTTCACAACCCATCCGCTTGCAGGATGGTATTAGCGCCACTACACCATCTTCAGCAATAATTACTCCTAATGGTTCCAAGGGAGGAATGCAGGCAATATTGTAACTAATTCAGTTCATAAAAGATATATTGCTAGAACCTTCTACTTCCCTTATATATACTTTCCCTAAGTATAACATGGGTTAATGAAAAAAGCTCAATGGCATTACTTATCTTTATGCTCTCTAGTATTAGTCATCTTCTGTCATTTCCTGTAGCCCTGTTCACTTCGGTTCTCACTCCTGCCTTTGTTTACATTAGTTGGAGATAAATTGAAGTTGTTTGAGGATTACACGCCTTATGGTATGGAAAAAAGAGTTAGTACTGCATCTGTTGTTGCCACGAATAGCAGTCAAGGCCAATTCAAGATATGAGATTTTAATGTTTTAAGGTTTGTGAGTAGCTTCATTGTAAGAATTGTTTCCTCAATGCAAAAGAGAGAATACAAGTCATCATAACTAATTAGATCGAGCATAATTTGTAATGGCTATTTTTAAAGCTTGATATATCAACAGGAGACAATTGAATGTATACAAAATGATATCCTCAAATCAATGGAAGCTCTAACTGATATGATACTATCAACCTTGGCCTTGATATTTGCAAGATATTGATTCATGGATTTATTAGACATTGAGATATTGCTTATCTCCCTTTTTAGGACTCTGGATTGACTTTATGATTGCAATTTGCTGTCTAAGGTGATTCCAAAATCAGAATAGGTTTCAAGATGCAATTTGTATGGTAATAAAGGGGATTAGATATGAGAGATTTTGATCTAGAAGCACTGCAAGTTATATTATGGATTAAAACAATAGCTTCAGTCATCACTCTGAGTAAGTTTTGAGGGGTTAATAGCTGAACTTCAAAACATTCATACCGAATAATTTGAGGATTTGATAGCGCTAAATTAGAAATTTCAGTCTAGGAGGAATAAGTGTGGGTTGAGACCTGAGCACAATGTCTTTGATGTTCCCAGGAGCATTATTAATGGAGGACGCTAAAAAATTCATCCGAGCTTAGCTCTGTTTAAGGGAATTAATAGTTAAGGTAGTATAGAAGAAGTGAGTACTGTGAGGCTAAATATCTTTGATACCAATGAGGCTAATGTATTATCCGTTCATCGCTTCATCCTAATATAGCAACTATATAGACATATATAGAAAGAACGAGGGAATATCAGCAACATGATTCTACGGTGTCAGGATTTGCTAAGCATGAAAAGCTATGATTTTGCCATCTTACATGAGTCGATAGACTAAGTTCTGGCACAAGTTGAAATGGCAGCAGTACTGACATAAGAATTTTGAATTGTGTTATTTTTATTATCCTTTATCGCAATCTTCAGCACATAACAAACCTTCTACAATCGTTGGCTTGAAAGAGCAAACAAATCAACAAAAAAATAAATAAGTACCAGATGCACCCGTTAACATAAATATTAGTAGAAACAAATTTAACTAGTTTAAAAAAGAACTTTCTAATTACTTGAAATCACTTTGAACCTTGTAACAAAATTCTCTGGTAAGAACATCATGAAAATCAACATGACCTTCAACATACCAATCTAATTTTGATTGATTAGAGGAACTCTAGTACATTTAAAATAAATAATAATAATAATCTTCTATTGTTACATCATAAGATTTGGACACGAGAAGAATGAGATGAATTGTCAAGTCTTGAAACTTAATTATAACTTGTGATAAAATGAAGATGTGATAAATAAGAAGACTTAAACTTTGTATCATGTGAAAGAGAACCAGTCATGATTAAAGCTGCACATGAACAGATGCCTGCATTCCATCTTCATCTTCATACCTTTCAAAAACCTCCTGAAACTAAATTGTAATTTCGAACACAAATAACTAGAGTTTCATCTATTTAGCATATCCAATCAGATAAATTTTTTTTCACAATATTCTCCTTTTCCACACATACTTTAGATTGTTGCACCTCAATGTGGAATGTCTACACTTCCCACATACTTTAAAAATCCTCACATAGTGTTACACTATTATTCTTCTCATTTAGTATATTATTTACAACTAGATATAAGATATGATTAATATACAATAACAACAAAGCTTTAATCTTACGTGGGGTTGACCGAAATACATCCGTATGTATTATTATAAAATATTCTACGGTCAGAATGTATTTCGGCTTTTTTTTTTTAAAAAAAAAATTTCAAGTGAGACCCACCGAAAAAAATCTTAACCGTTAGTGTGATTTACGATCAGAATCGAACACCGCATGCATCTCTGCGTGCGATAATTTTTCCTCTGGCACACATAGCCTGCCGGTTGCCTATCAGTTATTGCTGTCAAATTTTATTGAATAAATTTTACTTCAAAAGAAACACAGGAAATAATCTCTTAACTTTACACAGAACTCAACCAAACATTGCTTGATCAGTAAAAATTTTCAAGTGAGACCCATTGAAAAAAATCTTAACCGTTACTGTGATTTACGATCAGAATCGAACACCGCATGCATTAAGCAGAAAACCGCAGCACCTTGGTTGAGAAAAAAAAAAAACTCAAATTTGTCAAGGAGGAATGATTAATGCTTGATATTGCATTGCAATTCAAGTGAGTCAGAAGGGCTCTATATCTGTAATTAGTAGAAAACATGCTTCCTAAATTATTTCAAAAAATAATTCATAATTGCTCCGAAAGAAAAATTAAATTTAAACAAAATAATAGAGAATATCGGTAGGACCATTTGACCCAGTACCAAAGAAGAAATATTGTACTGAGCTGGTAAGCCAACCATTACTCTCTTTGCACCTTCATATCTACCCAAAATAAAATAAAAAAAAAACATTATGAAAGTGAGGGTAATTGGTGCAAGGAAACCAGTATAGAAAGAGCGAGAAGTACATTACTCGCATCAACCGAACACTGAAAGCCCAACAACTCTCAGAATGGCGAATCAATCACTAATATGTTAATGATAGCTCAGAAGAAGCTTACATGGCAATCACTGACGGATCTCAGCAGTCCAGACATAGAAAATTCAAGCAACTTCATCATAGCAAATGCCATGGCATATATAAAACTGGCAAACGAAGTGAGTAAATAGCTATTTGTGTGCTGGGATGATGAAGAACATTAGAAGCGAGACGAATAAAAACAAAGATGCAGAAAACATGAAAAAGGAGAAGCCGCCGCGTTGCTCGGTGCACCTGCTAGAAAGAGAAATGAGAGATTAGGGTTCACAGAGAGAACCGGAATATAGAGGATGCCATTGTGCGCCGGTTTTGTTTTTCTTTACTTATAACACTTAATGCGATAAATATATATACATATTATCCATATATTTATATATATATATTAATGTTAAGGTGCTAGATATATAAATATATAACTTAGTGGTATGTGTGAATGCCATTTTTTTTTCTTTTTAGCTTAATAACATGATATAGTTTAAAATGAGCCTTTGTTAGCAAAAATTAACTTCATATAAGATTATGTTCANTATATATATATATATATATATTAATGTTTAGGTGCTAGATATATAAATATATAACTTAGTGGTATGTGTAAATGCCATTTTTTTTTCTTTTCAGCTTAAGGACTTATGATATAGTTTAAAATGAGGCTTTGTCAGCTAAAGTTAACTTCCATGTTTTTTTTTTTTTAATTTCTAAATTGATGCATTTAAACGTATCACAATCAAATCATTGAGAATTTGAAAAAAAAAATGATGATAATGCCGAACTTGTAAATTTAAGATTTTGAGTATTATGCATGTAATTGCCACTAAAATAAAATTAAAAATAACATTTATCCTAGCCATCTCATCACAACTCTGCACAATCTCTTCACACCTTGCGCATTCCACCAATTTTGTTGTTCTTCGCATGCTAATTCGATCTCAATAATGCCACCTAAAATGTGCGTGTAAATACATGTATAATTACTTCAATTTCAATCTCTTGCGGAGGCACCAAATACATGTTCCGACCGGCAATTACGTAGATATTTAAGTCCATGGCCGAAAACTTGACACAATTTAATTATGACGGCTAATGTGCAAAAGAAATATGTTGTAGAATTTTAGAATTTAATTTATAGTTCACACATTATGGTTACCACACAAGTGCACGTATCGTTACAAATAGTATATGATATTCTTTTACGACCAGAGTGTCAATCCCATGTAAAAGCGAGGTAAGAAATCCCTTGGCTAATTCTAGTCAACTATGATCAGGTCTTAGTTTCAAATTTTCAAAAAATTTATTTTTCTAGATTCACTAATTTACTTTAAAATTAAAATTAAATAAAAACCTAATCTACTGAGGCTGAATAAATTTTGGAAAATGTTTATATATTTAAAAAAAATTTTCCCTTGCCATGAGATTATAATCAGTGTAGGAATTGAATGTTTAAAGGTTAAAATGTAATTTTGTGACAAATAGAAGCATAGATATTCCTTACCCTCTCCCGAGTGCATAAAAACATTGACTAACCTAAAGTTAAGTTCTTGATTGTATAGTAGTGTTGAGTAGATTATAGCCTCTCACTTTCAGATTACCAACTGTGTCATCTCTATAGGATCTACTAGGGACTTAGGTTTTGAACTAAGACCAAATTGATAAAGGCTCTAGTTTGTCACTCTAGAATCATCAATTCTACACCCATCAAAACTTATGTCCCTGTCTATTTGCACTCGCTTTTGAACGTAGCATCCCCTTCATCCAAGTTTTAGTGTGGTACTCACTAGTTGGTGAAATCATAGCCCTCCAGGGTCATTATGTTTTGCAAAAAAAATTAATATTACAAGTTATCAGTTTGTAAAGTAAATTAAGATCTAGTGAAAATATCATCACAATTTTGAAATAAAAGACTTCAAATCATTTTAATCCTACACATAATTAATTCTCATCACAAAGAGAAAGAGTAAAGAAAACTATTCACTAAGCATAAAGAAAATAAATGGATTCTCCATTGCAAATGACATTGAAAACACACAACTATATTGCAATAATTCGGAGTAAATACAAAGAGTTTATGTTTTATCTTTACAAAAGATTCTCGCCCTCCTTGCACAACAAATAACAATCCTTTACACTTATTCCAAAGTCCCAAAAATCTCCAATACTCCACACACACACACACACACACACACACACACTCGCTTCTTAGAAGAGGCACGCTTAATCCTCTCTAAAACTCCTACTAAACTCTTCTTCCTCTCTTTTATGTTATGAGAGACACCAGTGCCCCCCTTTTTAAAAAGAAACCAAACACCTCCTCATTTTAAGAGACACACTTCTTTATTCCAAGAGACACACTTTTCACTCTAAGAGATACACATCTTCATTCTAAAAGATGTGAAATGTCAAAAGGTGTCTTTCCAAATGTCTAGATTCATTGCATAACTCCTTGGGGCATGCATAGTTGCCCGAAATATTTCAGAACTGCCCTAAATAGCCCGAAATTGTCCAAATCAGACCTTAACCGTTTATGGCAACTACGCACCCGAATTTCGTGCCTAGGCGCCACTTTCAAGGTGAGACTGGCATCTATGCGCCACTTTTGGGCGCTTAGGCACCACTTTTGGGCGACTAGGCACCACCCTGCTGACAACTTACCCCTTTCGCTCCGGTTAGCTTTATTTCACCCCACTTTCGCTCCAAACCGCTCCAAGTGTGATACCTACAAGATAAACATAAAAATAACATTTCTTTAAATTGTAATTTCATTCAAAAATATGTGATAAATTTAAATGAGAATGAGCCTAGAACGACGTATCAAAATGCATCAGGTCAGAATTTTCATCTTTGCTCGATTTGACTGCAAATTACACCATTTTTGTTTTATTTCCTCCAAAACTCTATTTCTTGTGTTTAGAACCAAAATAAGCAAAATACTTTCCTCTAAAGTGCAATATAATTAAAAATGAACATGAAATTTATATGAAAAAATAAGTAATTTTTATGTGTGTTAATACCCCCAAACTTAAATGTTACTTGTTCTCAGTTGCACTACAACTTTAAAAATATGTTAATTTATGTTTGTGTGTTTCTTTAAAATGACAATAAAATTTTGTTCTAGAAATGTTATAGTCCAACTTAGAAGAATTTTCTGTAAATTAGATGATATCTAAGGTATCAGAATATCTTGGATTAAATTTAGGAATCCTGATTTTCTATTCAACAAAAAATAATAGAAAATTTTCCAAACTTTGGATTCCTAGAAAAATATTAATTTCAGAATTTATGAATTCTAAAAATATTTTTACTAATACTTTATGAAATTAAGTTTAGGTTTAATCCTAAGTATTCTTCCTTAAATAAATTCAAGTGAAATCAATTTTTAATTAGGTCTTAATCTTCAAGCTTCTCCCCACATATTTTATTTTTCTTTTCTTTTTTTCTTCCCTTTTCTTTTTCTTTTTAATCCTTATTTTTTTATGTAAGGATTACTATATCTGGATAAACCTTTAATGATTTTGAATTTCACTATCCCTTTTCAAAAGTTAAAAACTTATTTTTTATCCTTAACTTAAAATGTAATATTGGAAAAAAGAATTTTAAATAGAATCTAAATTCCTCAGAAAGTATTTTTCTAATAATCCTTAATTTTTCAAAAATTCATTTTTTCCTACTATAAAAAGTAATATGATTTCTCTAATATTTTGTACTAAACATCTTAACTTTAGTTTCTTACTAAAGTTTCTACTAACTTATCTTATTGCATTTCTATAATTAAAATTTTAGTAATCTTAGGATAACTCCATATAACAAAAATCATTTTTTAAATAAAATTTATTTGTATTTTTTTTAGGAAAAGTAAAGTTTAACTTTGAAATTTATTTTTTTTCCTCCACAAACTTGAATTTTCAATCATTATAGATAAATATGACAGGAAGAAAATTTTGAAATTTACTAAATACATGCTAAAAATTAAATTGAACTAAAAAGAAAGCATAAAATTTAGTATATGTACTAAATATAAAATCAAAAAATGTATAATTTTCTAGTTCTCAATAAAGGGAAGTGCTATATAATAAATAAGACATAAATATAAAGATAAGTCTGTCTAACACAAATAACGTTAACATTCATTTCATAAAAAAGAAAGATAAAAAATAGTTCACTTCGCGATCACAACATCACACTTACAACACATATAACAATCCACACAAATAACAAACTTACTCACACACATAAACATAAACACCTACTCACTCTCACTATCATTATCTCCTCCATCTTTATCCGTGGGTTCGCGTTGAGTGAAAATTTGATATTGAGGATATTCTAGAAATTCAATGTACTTACCCCCTCCAACCCATTAATTCCATTTAAACATTTCTAACATGGATGCATCATATCAACCATTAAAATCGCTTTTAATTTTCTTTTGCTTGTCCATATGTTCATTAAATTCTGTCGTCATAGGTCTAATTAACAGGTCACGACCTTTATATTAAAATTATTGTTTTGCACATCAATTCATCATGTAGGTCTCATATCATACAATACTTCATACCAAACATTATAACAATAAAAAAATCTAAATCAAACCACACTGATAACTATGGGTTGCCACCCATAAAGTGTTTGGTTTAACGTCGCCAGTTCGATAAAGGGTTCCTCCATAATCAAATTTTTATCTAAGAAATTTTTTTATCAATATCTCAATCTTTTACAAATCCTGGGATTCCCACTAAATTCTTGAATTTTAGTTTTTCATTTAGCTTTTTTTTTTCAGATTGATTCATATTATTTTTCCTCATTTTTCTTTCTAAATCCAATATTCTTCCAATGATTTTCTCAATTTGTATATTAATATCATCCTTAAAATTTATAAGAAATGGATCTTTATATTATAATTCATGATTTCCTAAATTTTGGATCGGATTTTTTTCTATATGATTCAGATTTTGGATCAAATTCTACTATTTTACTCTGCTGTCTCAAGTTATCTTCTAATTCTTCCCCTTGGCGCTGAGGAAATGGCGGAAGTGGTCTTTCTATAGCTATCTTGGTTTATGATATAGATTTTTCTAATTCCTTAGGAATTTCTTCTATTGGTCTTTCAATCTCCTTTTCCTTTTTTCTCAACTCTTCGTTCTTTAAGACCATATCCTCCAATTCACTTTCACTTCTTAGTTAGATAGCTTTATCTTGCCCACCATTCTTCTCCTTAGGGTCTATCTCAGGCTCACTAAGTAAAATATCTGAAGGATGATTATTAATTGAATTAACAATATGCTCTAGTTGGTTTTCTATATTCTTTATTGTGGCCCCTGTTCTCTCCAGCTGACTCTTCATTTGAATAACAATCTCTTCTAACAATAAATCCTTGCCCTCATTCTATGGGTTGGAGTTAAATTAATGAGGAAAAGAAAGTTCAACCTTATAATAGCCTTGATTATTTCAATTACATGTCTGATTAAATTGATTATCTTCTCACAATTAGTTTTCTCCTCCAAAATTGTTATTCTAGTTAAAGTTCGAATGATTTTCCCAACCTTGGTTGTAATAATCAGAATAAGAATTGTATATCTCATGGCTAGTTTCAAAAGAATTAGTTTTGATCAATTGTCCAAATGAATTTTCCTTAATAACTGAGGGTCCTTGAGGATAACTTCCAATATAGTGATCTAACTTTCTCACAATATCTGCAACCTGAGAAGTTAAAATATTAAGTATATCTTCTTGAAAATTCACTACCCTCTTGGGGTTTACTTTATCGAAATGACTAACATTATAATCCAGAACTGAATATTCATTATTTTGTTGATATGAAATCTTTTACATTAAATTCATGGAGTCTTTTCTGATTCATAATCCTCCTAAAAGTTCTCTCTAGATCTAAATTGTAAAATCCAAGGCTTGCAGCTCCTAAGCTACACATATAAATCTAAAGACTCAACTAATAGAACATATATCACAAATATTTTTGGTATTTTGGATTTTCTTTAAAATAAACACACAAAAATACATAAAATAATAACACTATGATTTCCAAATCTAAGTCTTACAGGTTCAGTTGAAATTCTTTTAAAGTTCTTACCATAGCCTCCCTGCAACGGTGCAAAATACTTGATGCCCCGAGAATGTGTGTAATTATATGTATAATTACTTCAATTTCAATCTCTTTTGGTGACACAAAACATATGATCAGACCTAGAATCATGCTGATATTTAAGTCCATGACAAAAAAATTTGACCCAATTTAATTATGACGGCTAATGTGCAAAACAAATATGTTGTAAAATTTTAGAATTTTATTTATTGTTCACACATTAGAGGTACTACACAAGTGCATGTATTGTTACAAATAGTATAGGGTTTTATTTTAAGACTGAGTGTTGATCCCACAGAGAAGCAAGGTAAGAAATCCCTTAGGCTAATTCTAGTATACTACGATTAGGCCTTAGTTTGGAAATTTTGAAAAGTTTAGTTTTTCTAAATTCACTAATTCACTTCAAAGGTAAAATTAAATAAGAACCTAATCTACATATGCTGGATAAATTTTGGAAATTTTTTATATATTTAGAATCTCTTTCCTCTTGTGATGAGATTATAACCAGTGTAAGAATTGAATGTTTAAAGGATAAAATGTAGTTTTGTGACAACTAGGAGCATACATGTTCTTTACCCTCTCCCGAGTGCATAAAGAACATTAGCTAATCTAAAGTTAAGTTCCTGATTGTATGGTATTGCTAAGTAGATTATAGCCTCTCGTTTCCATATTATCCACTGTGACTGCTCTATAGGATCAGTGTTCTGAACTAAGATCAAATTGATAAAGGTTCTAGCCTGACACTCTAGAATCATCAATTCTAAGTTCATCAAAACTTAACTCCCTATTTATTTGCATCCCATGGGATGTGACATCCCCTCCATCTAAGGTTTAGTGTGGTACTCACCAGTTGGTGAAATCATAGACCTCCCGGTTTGTTATGTTTTGCAAAGAATTTTAACATTCCAAGTGATCAGTTCGTAAAGTAAATTATACCTTCATAATTTTGAAATAAACGAAATCTTCAAATCGTTCTAATTGTACACATAATTAATTCTCATCACAAGGAGAAAGAGTACAGAAAAACACTCACCATGAATTGAGAAAACACATAGATTCTTCATTGCAAATGACATTGAAAATATACAACTATATTATAATAATTTAGAACAATACAAAAAGAGTTCAAGACTTATCTTTACAGAAGATTCACGCTATTCTTTTACAGTAAAGAACAATCCCTTACACTTCTTCTAAAGTCCAAAAAATCTCCAACACTCAACACACACACACTTGCCCCTTAGAAGAGGCACACTCTAAAACCTCCTAAACTCTTCTTCCTCTCTTTTATGAGAGACGCCTGCCCCTTATATAATATCTTTATAAGAATTTGAAATTATTGCAATTTTAAGAAAAGAAAAAAACATAGTATCTTTATTTTAAATTATATGTAAATAAGGTCAGGCTAGTGTAAGGTTAACTTGTAGTTTAACATGTAAAAAAATTGTTCCACTATTAATTTTGCAAAGAGTTATACAATTGTTTAACTAGGTATCCTTAGATATATACAACAACAACAACAACAACAAAGCCTTAATCCCACTAGTAAATTAAGATAATTTTTTATACAATGAGCCCAAGTATTCCTAGGTCTACCTCTGCCTTTCATAACACAAGTCGAATCTAAAACATCTACTCTCCTAATCAGATCATCAGATGGTCGATGTTTAATGTGACCAAACCATCTAGGATGAATTTCTTTAATTTTGTCCGTCACAGGAGCTACACCAACCCTATCACAGATATATTCATATTGCATTTTATCTCTAAGTGTAAAGCCACTCATCCACCTAATTATTCTCATTTTGACAACACTTAACTTATTATTATGCTTCTCTTTTAAAGGCCAACATTCAGTGTCATAGAGTATTGCAGGTCTCACCACCGTCTTACAAAATTTCCCTTGCAGTCTAAGTTGTACGTTTCTATCATACAAAAGGCTCGAAGCATTCGTCCACTTCAACCAACCAACTTGAATTATACTATTAACATCCCCATCCATATCACCATCGTTTTGAACAATAGACCCAAGATATTTAAAATGTTCACACCTTTTAATAATTTGATCACCCAAAGTCACACTTTTGTCACTAGAGCTACTACTACTAAAATTACATTCCATGTATTCAGTTTGAGTTCTAATTAAATGAAGGCCTTTAGAATCCAATGTAAACCTCCATAATTCAAGTTTTTACTGAGCTTTTTCTCTCGTTTTATCCACGAGAAGGATATCATCAGCAAAAAACATACACCAAGTTACATCCTCTTATAGGTGTTCAGTAAGACCATCCATAACTAAAGCAAAAAGATATGGGCTTAAAGTCAACCCCTAATGTAATCAAACAGAAATAGGAAAATATTTGGTCAATCCTCCTTTAGTTTGAACACAAGTAACAGCTCGGTAATCCAACAAAAATAGGAAAATATTTTGTCAATCCTCTGGCTTAAAGTCGATCCCTGATGTAAACCAACAGAAATAGGAAAATATTTTGTCAATCCTCTGAACACAAGTAACAGCTTTAGTATACATATCTTTAATGACTTGAATATAAGTCATATCAACGGAACACAAGTAACAACTCTAGTATACATATCTTTAATGACTTGAATATAAGTCATATCAACATAACACAAGTAACAGTTCTAGTATACATATCTTTAATGACTTGAATATAAGTCATATCAACACCTTTCTCGTAACAGCTCTAGTATACATATCTTTAATGACTTGAATATAAGTCATATCAACACCTTTCTTTCTTTCTTCCTAATCCAACAGAACTAGGAAAATATTTGGTCAATCCTCCTTCAGTTCGAACACAAGTAACAAATAGTATACATATCTTTAATGACTTGAATATAAGTCAATCAACACATTTCTTCTCGAGAACTCTCGTAATCCAACAAAAATAGGAAAATATTTTGTCAATCCTCTTCAGTTTGAACACAAGTAACAACTCTACTATACATATCTTTAATGACTTGAATATAAGTCATATCAACACCTTTCTTCTCAAGAACTCTCTAAAACATATCTTTAATGACTTGAATATAAGTCATATCAACACCTTTCTTCTCAAGAACTCTCCAAGGGATATCTCTTGGAACCTTATCGTAAGCTTTTTCTAAATTAATAAAAATCAAATGGAGATTCTCCTTATCATTTCTGAACTTCTCCATCAAACCTCTCAATAAATATATAGCTTCCATAGTAGACCTGTCTGACATAACTCAAAATTGATTATGAGAAATCTTTGGAGGTATAGCTTCCATAGTAGACCTGCCCGACATAAATCCAAATTGATTATGAGAAATCTTTGTAATGCGACTTAACTTATGTTCAATTACCCTCTCCCATATTTTTAAAGTATGATACATCAACTCAATTCGTCTATAATTTGCACATTCTTGTGCATCCCCTTTATTCTTAAAAATGGGTACCAAAACACTCTTCCTCCACTCCTCAGACATCTTTTTAGTTATTAAAATAATATTAAAGAGTTTAGTAAGCCAAGAAACTCCAAAATTTACTAAATATTTCAACACGTCAATTGGGATATCATCAAGTCCTACAGACTTTCCACCCTTGATGTTCTTTAAAGCTTCCTCGACTTCTTTTTTACTAATGTGATGGTAAAAATGATTTTTTTTCTTATTATTTGCGATATTAAGATCACCAAGGTCGATCATATTTTCAGAAACTTCATTAAAAATTTATCAAAATAACTCACCCACATATGTTGAATATCTTTTTCTAAGAATAGTACTTTTTAATTTTCATCTTTAATACACTTTACTTGAGTTAAATCTTTACTTTTCTTCTCTCTTTGTTCGGCTAGTTTATACATAAAATTTTCACCCTCTTTAGTATCTAATCTATTATAAAGATCATTAAAAGCAAGATTTTTAGCGTCACAGTTTGTTTTCTTAGACTCCCTACGGGTCATTTGAAATTTTTCTTAGTTCTCTAAGCTGTTACACTTAAACCAATTTTTATAACATAACTTCTTATATTTAATCTTTTCTTGTACATTATTATTCCACCACCAACTATTTTTACTTATAAAAACTTTTTCTTTTGATTCTCCAAGCACATCTTTTGCTACTTGTTTAATATTGTTTGTTACTTTATCCCACATAACATTTGCTTCTTCTTGAACATCCTAAATTTTGAAATCTTTGAATTTTACTCATGAAAATAATTTTATTTGTGTCTTTTAGTTCCCCCATCTAATTCTACGATGATGAGTCCTAGTATTCTTTATTTTACAACTCTTCATCTTAAAATATAGAACTAATAAATGATGTTTGGTACTTAAATTCTCACTTGGAATGACCTTAGAATCTTTACATTCTTGATGATCTCTTCTTCTCATGAGAAAATAATCAATTTGTGTTTTATTAGATTGTCGACACTATTTTAGGTTAAGGAGTTGTCCATTGGAAGCTATTGGCCGCCGGACTCAAAATCCCATCGCCCGTTTTAGAAAGGCATTTTAATTTACATATAGATTTAAGTTTAGAAAAATATGAAACGAAACTGACCTCATACTTTTCACAATTTAAATGAAAGAGCACTATAACTCAAACCCTATATCTATCCCGAATGATAAAAGGATGAGGCTCGATCAAATAAACTAAGAAATATATGACATCCATTTGGTCTGCAAAATTTTTTTATTTGTCAACAATTTTCTCTATTTAATATGAAGGATTAAATAGGGTTTATATTAAGCTGGGTTTGGACAAACTTCCTAGAAGGGCAAGCTTCTATGGTTAATTACATCTGAAATGACCAAAGTCACTTAAGAAAACTCTAGATAAAAATCAGGAAATATTATCTTCAAGGAGTTCAAGAGGATAGGACTTTTCAACAAAATCGGACAAAGATGTGTGAAATGAGAACGACTCAAATTTAGAGAATTTGTTGTAGAATCCAAAGGAGGGAGAACATGGGGATGTCATAGATCCGGAGGAGAACCTCGGTGAGTTCCGAGTCTATCGTATTATTTGGCTTAAGTTTAGAAGAGAAATTATTTAAGTGTTCATCCTGCAAATTTTATTTTTTAGAGCTTACATTTGTGTGAAACAATAACAAAAATAGTCTAAAAGATGTGAGGATTTAGGTCGCGACAAACAACAATCTCAAAATCCTAAGACGAGTTAGAGCTTATATTGTACAACAAAGTTGTATAAAGGCCTAAAGATAGGGTGAGGATTTATTTTGCATAAGCAAACAACCTCAAAATACTATGGCTTGGTTGTTTAATTCTAAGGAAGGAAGTTGGTTTAGCTGATGTACACAGGTTTTACTGTTGAAGATGGCCGTGCTTCCTGTAGTGCTAGCTCCAAGCTCCTCGCCATGATGAGTATAAGTTTACTAGAGTGTCAAATTATGATGTCAAATCAGATGAACCTATGGTTAAAGTCCATTAAATGTTATGGGTTAATGTTAAAGTTGATTAGAGCGACACCGGTTAGGATCCTACGATTCCCTCATTCCTGTACCACTATTTTCTATTGGATTCACTAGTCCAAATGAATTTACTAAACTCAACTTAATGAGTTCCATACTTTCATTTAGACTGTGGGAAGCCTCATTAGCAACTGTAGGTTACCTCCTCGGAGGGGTTCTCGAACATCCGATAAAGACGTCACAATTTAGTTGCAGTAATGGTTTTATGTGATGTTTGTGATTAAATTTTGAGTTATCTTATATTTTGAATGTTGTGGCGGTGCATTTTATCTTGGTTAATTTTAGTGTTGGTTTTGTGGCTATCCTAGCAATTTTGGTTTTCCTGCAAGGTAGCATCGTTATTTAACATGCAAGTTTATTATCACAAAATCACAGTGTGGAAATTATAGAAAAGACGGTACTATAAACTGTAAAAGCGTACTTTGAAAGTCTTACAGTCATCTTCAACTGAAACTCAAAATGCATGTAAGAGTATTTTATGTAAAGCAGGAAAATAAAGTTCCTAGATTATATCTTGATGAGTCCTTAGTGGTTTGATTAAGGATGATTTTACTAAGTAAATCATATCAAGTTTAGTAGGTCTCCCAGGTATCCAAAAGGCTAGGAGAAAGAAGCAGGTCCATTCTTCCCTCTCACCATCTCATGAAAAGCCTTGAGCTCATTTAAACTTATTATGTTGCTTGATAATCCATCCTGTAGATACCTCTAATGTTCAGTGAACATTTATGTTTCAATTATCTCTGAGAGTAGGGTGATTATCATTTATCATTCAATTTAAGAATTATGTAGGTGGAGATCCTTAAAGGAGCAAGTTAGTGTTACTAAGACACTTAGCCAATTTTGGTTTTAACTTGGGCTTGTAGTCCTCAATTTCTAGTTGCATTCACTTTTCTAATCCTCATTTAACCAAATTTGATTTAACTTAAGTCACTACCAAACCCTTATGACCTTGGTGATTGTCTTAATGATAATTTTTTTAAAAGTACTTTGAATTTTAAATGGTAATAATTCATTATCAAAACATTTGAATGTTAGCTGAACATCAAAATGGGGGTATTAAATTAATGAGTTATTAATTCCCAAAATCATACCCCTAAGTCTAAGATCATTCGATTTGGTAAACTTCCAAATTTTGATACCTTAGGAAATTACAGATTTATCTTTCAATCAAGAAAAATGAAAATTGGTTTCTACCAATTAACTCCTTTGTGTTTCAATTATCCAAATATGTTAATTAATATCAAAGATCACCCATTTCCATTTCTTGAATTAAGGCTAAATGTTAATTAAGGCTAAATTTCCAAAATTACACTTTTACCCGTAAGGTTTTATCACTTCATAATTTATCAAATTTAATTCAAATGACTTTGGAATTCTTATCCCACCTCACTCATGGGTCAATTAAGACATCAAAGGAGAAAGTGTGTTTTTTTTCAAAATTAAATTTAATTTATAGAATTCTTTACATGCAAAAATATGATTTTTAAGGAAAATGCCATAACTAGATCAAGGCAAAGTCTAATCACTTGAAATTTTTACTGGAGGTAGACCTTGCTAAGAGAATCACTTGACAAAATTTCTTGATTTTTTGTGTTTTATTTGAATTATAAGAATTATTTTAAGTTATGGAGTGTTAATTAATTACAAAATATTTTAAATGTGGAAAATTAAGTTTCATATTTTTATTAAATCTCTTTGAGGTCAAGGAACCGAGAGAAATAAATTTTAAAATTTTAAAATTATTCATTATAATATTAGAATTATTTAAGTGAAAGATTAAGAAAAATTCATTTTTAGCCTTTAAGAATTATTTTTAGCTTTAAAATTCAATATCCTATCTTAAAAAATTAGGAAAAATATTCCAATTACTCATAAGTGCTTAAGAAACAATTTAGAACATTTTCATGAATTTTACTAATTATGTGATTTTTATTAATTTTTAATTATTTAAATATTCAAGTAGGCTTAAAAATGAAGTTTTTATTTTATTTACATTTTTTTTAAAAAATTCTTCTAATCATAAAAAACTCCCAAATCTAATTTTTATCATATTTTGAGTTGATTTTAATTATTAAAAATCATTTTAGTGGCAAAAATGACAGTTAACTTAGAAAATTAAGTTAGGTTATCAAATGAACTCCAAATATTTTGAAATTTTTATGGTGAGTTCTCTGAACTTCAAATTACAATGGAGATTAAAAACCACATCATTTAGATGTTTATTTTTGCTAAATTAATTTTTTTTTGTGTTTTAGGGTTTTGTGAGAGTTAAGTGTGTTCTTAATGACTTAGCCCATGAAAAATTTTCCAAATGGTCTTTAGTCATGATAAACCTTCCAAAATTTCTTTGGATTTTTCTAAGCAACTTGCAATTTATTATGATTAATTTATGCAAATAATATACATAAACTTGAAAAATATGGAGGTCTTCTTTGATTTTGGAAAAATTAGAGAATAATCCTCATGACAGAGGCAACAACATGCCAAAGTATCAAGTCATGGTGGAATGTCTACATGCATGGAGAGTTAAAAGACTAAAAACCATATTTAATTAATTAAAAATAAAATAAGCATGAAGTAAAATTCAAATCATTTGCACATTATTTTCCTCTGTTCACTGAGCACTGACAACAACTTTATATATGATTAAAAATATAAATATTTAATACTGCTGCTAAAAGATTAAATTCCTCAGCAACTGCACCAGAACTTAATAACAGTTATATATTCGATAAAGATGGATGTATAAAATATTCAATAATTGTAAATTCACCCTTTTCAACGCAAGTATACGTGTCGCTCAAGTAATATAGGGCTCTAATGGAGTCCTAGACATCAATCCCACAGGGAGTAATATTAAACCTACGAACTAAGATTTTAGAAAATCAATACTCAATTGCAACAATGGAATTTAATTTGCTTATCTGGCACTAATAGGCAATTGAAATAAATATGTAATTTTAATAACTCTTAAATAACTAACTATACTAATGAGGTTTTTAATGTGATATTCAATATATAAAAACTAATAAAAAACTAAAGATAGAAAGTAGGGTTTAATTTGTGATATTCAATATATAAGAAAGAATCCTTCTCCTTGTCAAGAAATTATAGTGAATGGATAAAGTGAATTAGTTCAAATTATATTGCATGGATAAAGTGAATTAGTTCAATTTAGATTGTGTCAAATAGGAGCATACCTATTCTTTACCAAATTATAGTGAATGGATAAAATGAATTAGTTCAAATTATATTGTGCTAAATATCTAATGATATAAAGTAGGGTTTAATTGTGATATTCAATATATAAGAAAGCATCCTTCATAGATAATTTTAATAACTAATAAGTAACTAATGATAGAAAATAGGGTGTAATTGTGATATTCGATATATAAGAAAGTAACTAATTGTACTAATAAAGATTTTAATGTGATATTCAATATATAAGAAAACATCCTTCTCCTATTAAATAACGAATGATACTAATGAGAGTTTAAATGTGATATTCAATATAAGAAAGCATCTTTCTCCCAAGAAATTATAGTGAATGGATAAAGTGAATCAGTTCAAATTGTATTGTGCCAAATAGGAGCACAGAAATTATAGTGAATGGATAAAATGAATTAGTTCAATTTATATTGTGCCAAATAGGAGCATAACTATTCTATAGTGAATGGATAAAGTGAATCAGTTCAAATTGTATTGTGCCAAATAGGAGCATACCTATTTTGGATAAAGTGAATCAGTTCAAATTGTATTGTGCCAAATAGGAGCATACCTATTCTTTACCCCTTAGTACGGGCATAAAGAACATTGACTAATCCTACGCTTGTTTACTGAATCTGTGGCTAGGCTGGGAGGATACCGACTCTCACTTCGGAGCTCCCACATTCCCCTCACCTGAGGGCTAACATCTACACTTCAGCACCCGAATGATAGGACCAAATTAGGGATTTTACTCTGTCACTCTAAAATCTCCAATTCTACGCCCGATAAAAATATTTCCCTATTTATTTGCACCTAACTTCCAAGGGCTTTGACCTCCCTGAATCTTGGATGTAATCTTCACTTTAGTTGTAAAACTCAACATATTTTAACAAATCAATTGGCCATTTGAAAGTAAATTAAGATGGAAGTGAAAAGGTCATTACAATTTATTTAACTTTTTCATGGCTTCACCAATTCAAGTCACCATTTCACAAATCTCAAGACAAGGAGAAAGACAGAGAAAACTACTCAGATCTCATGGGTAAAACATAACAAAACTCAGAATTCATATATAAAATCAAAGCCATGAAAACTACAACAATAAATAAACTTATCTCTAATTTCTCCCCAAGAACACTCCTTAAAGTTCCTCTGAATCTCTTCCTTTCTTTACAACACACAAAACTACAACAAGTAAATAACTTATCTCTAATTTCTCCCCAAGAACACTCCTCGAAGTTCCTGACTACAACAAGTAAATAACTTATCTCTAAATTCTCCCCAAGAACACTCCTCGAAGTTCCTCTTAAACTCATGGAGAAGATACGACAAAACTTAGAACTTATATATAAAAGCAAAGTTATACAAACTTATCTCATGGGGAACACACAACAAAACTCGGAATTCATATATAAAATCAAAGTCATACAAACTACAATATAAATAAACTTATCTCTAATTTCTCCCCAAGAAAACTCCTCGAAGTTCCTCTGAATCTCTTGCTTTATTTACAACACACATAAATCTCTCACTTTCCCTCCACTCTTACAATCTCTGGAAGAATTCCTCTCAATCTAGACTCTCTACACTTTTCTCACACTTCAATTTTGAGCCTCCCCCTCTCTATTTTTTGCCAAAGTCTTCTCTTTAAAGATGTGGATGAGTTTTCCCAAGAGTTGCCTAAGCACCCCTCCAAAATTCGTCCTCATCCAATGCCTAGTTGGACATAACCACCGAGGTTGCCTTTGGTGACCTTGAGGGTGTTGTCGGCGTGCGTTCTAAGTGTATTATGTCTGGAGTATCGGGAAAAGTCCACCGTTGGCGCTGTTGGGCTTGTCGTTGGCGTCCTTGTTCAATTGTTCACATTTTGGTCCTTTTTGCTCCAAATTCGATCCTTTTTGTATTTTTTTGCTCCAATGACCCTAATTAATCATTCCTGCAACAAAACATTAAAAATACCTTTCTTTAAAGTGCAATATCATCAAAAACAATGTAAAATAGGTATGAAAATCTCAACATATTTTCCTTTGGTCAAAATCCCCCAAACTTAACTATTTCTTGTCCTCAAGTAATTTTAGTATTATATAAAAGTTATGATCTATCGTAGTAAAGTTTTAATTCAGAAATACTATAAGTTTGATTTAGATAGATACCATAGTGAGACTTTCAGAAAAATTTCAAGTAATTAAATTAACTCTGTAGCTACAAGATTTATATAGTCATCAAGTTTAAGAGTTCTAGTCTTCTATTTATTTCAAGAATAACTATGTGTTGCAATATTAAGTCACTTAGAATATTCAAATGATAGGAACTTCATGGGAACACTACTAATAAAAGATCTAATCCATAAATATAAGTTCAGGAATGTATTTGGGTTTTCCCTTTGGGTGGGTCCTAGTAAGCCAATTTTTTATTAGGCATATCCTCAAGCTTCTCCTCACTTCCATATTTTTTTTTCTTTTTTTTCTCTTTTTCATTTGGATTGCTTTTAATCCTGTATATTGTTCTTTTCATTTCAGGGATTTTTGTCAATCCTTTCTTTTTTCCTTTTTAAAGTGAGGATTACTTTATCTAGATAGCCTTTAATGATTTTGAACATCACATTTCTTTCCCTAAATTTGAAACTCAAATCATTCCCTTACCATATAAATATTTCATAGTGTTTACATCATTGAGCCCCAATCTTTTTTTCTCAATAATTTCTAAGATTCTTAATATTTCAAAATATAGTTTTCTTTACTTTAAATAGTTAACTATAGTCAGATTCTTAATACTTCAAAATATAGTTTCCTTTACTTTAAATAGTTAACTATAATCTTATTCACTTATACTAAATATCTTAAGTTATAAAATTAATTTTCATTACAAAAATATTTTTTTAAATCTACCATAATATGTAAATAGCTACAAAATATAGTTACCTGAATTAAATTCACTACATAAAATCAGATAAATAATTTTTGAAAATAATTAAATAGAGGACATCTAATAGTTAATCTTTTTCTTCCCTCCCCCAAACTTAAATTTTTCAATATAAAATGATACAGGTGGAAAGAAAGACTCTAAATATAAATCATACCTCAGTATTTTAGGCATTTTCATCATTCTAAAATTTTTGCAGTCCTTCTCAAAATTTTTACTTCACCTGGTTTGTAACATTAGGAGCTTTCTACACATATAAATCATTAGAGAAATTGCTGGGTAATGAAATTTTGAAATAAGTACAAAACTAAAACATTAAACAAACACAATATTCCCTAACACAACCACAGTACTAAAAAAATAATTAAAATTAAAATGCAAAATAAAAATCACATTACATTACAATCCAAAAAATATTACACAACATTTATTATACTACACATACAAATTTAACTACCACACTAACTTTAAAATAAAATTTAAAAATCGTCCAAGTACAACATAACAATAAAAATGAAAGTTCAAATACACACAAACATACATTTCTATTACAAAAGATCACAAAAATAAAAGTACAAGTACAAGTACATTAATTACTATCAGATATCAAAATCCCAAATTATGTCTTCATCTCCTTGACCAGTAGTGGATTGGGCTGATACTGAGTATATCGGGGGCACTCAGGGAAAGTAACATCAGGCTCACCTTTATAGTGCCGGGCCTGAGCTTCGTAATAAACTACCTCAAAATTTGAATGCCTTTGAAGCTACTCACTATCATAATCATGTCGATGTTCTAAACCTGCAATCCTTTCATTTATTAACTCTATAATCTTTTGCTGTAAGGTTAACTCATTCATCAAATCAGTCAGAGTAGTGGAACTAGAAGGTGGAAGGTCATAACTTGTAGAGGGATATCTCTACTAGTAGAAGGTTCTTGACTCCTACTTCCAGTTCTCCATTTCTCAGATTCATAAGTTTTCAAATTAACTTTACTAATGGGTTTCATAGGGTAAACCCATTCCTCATCTCCTCCAGCTTCCACTCCAGAAAGTTGGCAAAGTGCATAAATAAGGCTAGGATGTCCTAGACCTCCACTTGTTTCACTCTTTCTCATAGTCAATATATTCTTAAACATAATTCTCCCCACATTTATATTTTTGTTATTATGAATACAAAAATTCAGAATAGCTCTATCTCTAGTTACCTAACTATGGTGATAAGTCAGTAATAGAGTAGAGGAAATAAAATAGTGTCACGCCTTAGAGGTGACATTCAACATGGAAGCATAAAAATTTACCCGTTCTCATTTCTTAATCTTCCATGTTCTTTTCCCATCAGTGAGAAAGTTGATCACACCATTCAGGGGGCCTTCCATAGTACTGAAGGATTCATAATGGCAGCTATAAGAGTTTGGGACTTCGTAAAAGGTGTTAATGCAGACGACATTAAATTCAACAGGAAATCCTAGCACTTGAACAATTTCTTCTTTAGAATAGAAAACGTTGACATAGAATTCTTTCACAATATTTGCAGCGGCCTTATTGGTGGTGTAATAAAATTTTTCCTACCTCCACTCGATAATGACTCGTTCAATTTCTCCTCCCGGACTCTCAAAAACTCCATCTTGTATACATTTCTTTCCTTCAAATACAGAAGTAAACATTGATTAAGCTTTCACATTGATGAAGCGAGACTCGTCAAACTCAGGCCGTCTCTTTTGTTCTGGAGCCATTTCAATCTAATTATAATTATAAAAATTTTAAAATATACTTCAAATATGCAAATAATGGCTTCCAAAAGTAATTCTAAGAGTTAAACACTAAGTTCCATGAATTTCTTCCCAATATTTTATTCACATTTTCAAAATTTTTGGATCTCCTCAATGTGGAAGAAATCTATTGTGAAAATCAAATATTTTTAGTTTGGAGTAAAGCTTTTACCATGAGATGATCAAATCTAGTGTCTAAATGCCTTGAAATTGTCTCCCAATCCAAGATCTCTCAAGCCCTAGGTCAAAAATCACATTTTTCAGAGGAAGAGGATGATGAATAGTGGCAGTTGACTGGTCAAAATCACGGTTAAAGGTGTTTTTTCAGGATCTCGCTGTCGGTGGGTTATTCGACGCCATCGACGCGCTCTTTTGAAATTATATCCCTAGTCTCGGGAAAAGTCCGTTGTCGGCGGTATCGAGGGCGCCGTCGGCGGGCTCTATTGATTTGGTTCAATTTTTGGATTTTTGTGATTTTGATCAACTTTAAGCCTCAACGACATCCATTCAATCATTATAGACATAATTTTAAGTGATTAAATGATGTACTTATCACAAATAAACTTTCACAACATAAAACATCACATTTATATATAATTTCCAAGAGTTACAATTTACGTTATATAACACACCTAAGTGTGGTATTTTCTCAACCTCAATACATTAATTCAGCGTTGTAATCCAAGCCACAACACTCAAAGTGCTAAAAAACAAAACATCTTATGCTTAGCCTCAACTATATAGAGATCTAAAAGCATAATTCTAAAGTAAAGCAAATGCAAAGTTTAAATCAAATTACATACATAGACAGACAGGTAGCAATAAAAATCTACTATTCTTCAGATTCAGTACTAGATTCTCCTCTGAGATCACCCATTGATTACACATGAACGAAGAGGTTATAGAACTTGAAGTATGGAAATTCTTCAGTAGAATCCTCTTCTAGCAATTTCATTCTTCTCGTCAGCCGTATCAAACTATCTTTAGTATGTCTAGAGTGCTTAAAATGTTCTTTCATCGTCCAGTCTAGATGATCGAAGAAATCAGAGATATTAGTAATTGCATTCATGACATTTTGCACCTCCTTCTCCAATTTCTTGATTCTTCGCAGGATCATCAGAGCCTTGTCAGGAACTAAGGGTTAAATTGGTAGTGAATTCTGAGATGCTTGATCTACTATAATATTCATGTCATTTTCATCTTGAAAAGCTTGGAATCTCTTAGTTGGGTCCAAAGGCTTCCAAAGTAGAAGTACATTTTCCCAATTTTCATAGAATACTTGGAACTATTTGCAAAGTGAGAAAATTGTGGAAGGGTGTCCAAGCCCATAAGTTGATCCATGAATGATTAGACCCAAAACCGACATCACAATTATTGACCCAATATCGGTCGGCATTCCCATTTGGATGTAGCAATTTAGAATAGCATTTTATTTAGAAACTTTACCGAACTTCATTTTCGGTAACAGTTTTGTAGAAATGAAGAAGTGCCAGTGTTTTAAAATGGGATTTAGGAGTGTCGCAGAAAAAACCAACATACCTGTTTTCTGTCATTTTCCAGTCTTCATTTTCGTCTGTTAAATATTGGTAAATCTCATTAATCTGGTTTCTTGTCGAGATGAAGTTAGAATAATGGCAGACAGGAATGTTCTCGATCATGTATAATTCATTGATCAGTGCAGGAGTGAAAGTTATCCATCTACCTCGCACATAAACGACTCCCTGGTTGATTCCATGCAAATTTGCATAAAATTCCTTCACCACAGGAACAATCACGGTGACGGTAGTATAACACAACATTTCCCATCTTCGCCACACTATCATCTCTTCAATTTTCATAGAGGGATTATTCAATCCGCAATTTACGAATCCTCATTCCTTAATCAATCTTTTCTTTGTCAGTACCTTGTTGAAGATTTACTACGCTTCTGCTCTAATAAACTTTCTCTAATTGAACACTCGTATTCTGGGATTATCAGGGGAATTGGACGCCAAAAGAAAGAATTTGGTGGAGTTCCACTTCATTTTTGGGAGAAATATGAAGTTAGGAATCGAATTTGGGAGTTTAAAAGAGGTAACTCCCGCCCAAAAACCGCCATTCAAACTCCAGAAACCGCCATTCCGTTGGTCTTGCCGTCGGCGAGGTCAAGGGCACCATCGGCGAGCCTTCTGTAATTAATTGTCTGGACTCTCGGGAAAAACCCGCCATTGGCGGCATCGAGGGCGCCGTCGGCGCCCAAGGCATAAATTGCACAGTTTTGCTCTGGTTCGAATGCGTTCCAATTTTTCTCTATGGATTCAATTTTTATGATGATTCAAGGATAAATAAGAGTAGTAAAGCTCAATGCTACCACAAACTAACACTAATTTCAAATAAAAACTACTATAATCACAATAAAAGTAAAGATAACTATGAGTTGACTCTCATAAAGCGCTTGGTTTAACGTCATCAGCCCGACCTATTCAGGTGTTATTCAGATTGTCTGATCATTAAAACCTCTTTAAAATTTGGTCTTTTACCCTGAAAAAATTTTTTAATCTGTGTCTATTTACTTTAAATCTATTTTCAGTCTTCTGATCTTCAATTTCAACAGCTCCGTAAGTATAAAATTGAGCTACAGTAAAGGATCCTAACCAACGAGATTTCAATTTCTTAGGAAATAACTTCAGCCTAGTATTGTGAAGCAAAACTTCTTATCCTGGTTCAAAGTTTTTCTGGTTAATTTTGGATCATGCCATAACTTTAGTTTCTCCTTATAAATTCTGTCGTTATCATAAGATTCATTTCTTGAATCATGCCATAACTTTAGTTTCTCCTTATAAATTTTGTCGTTATCATAAGATTCATTTCTTATTCAAAACTTCTTATCCTGGTTCAAAGTTCTTGTGGTTAATCTTCCGATCATGCCATAAATTTAGTTTTTCCTTATAAATTCTGTCGTATCATAAGATTCATTTCTTAATTCTTCCAATTCATACGATTTCTCCTTATAAATTTTGTCGTTATCATAAGATTCATTTCTTAATTCTTCCAATTCATTTAACTGTAACAATCTCTTCTTACCAATAATGATTCATTTCTTAATTCTTCCAATTCATTTAGTTGTAACAATCTCTTCTTACAAGCATCTTTATATTTATAATTGAATTCTTTAATCGCCCAATATGTTTTATGCTCCAATTCTACTGGTAAGTGACAACTCTTTTNTGTTTTATGCTCCAATTCTACTGGTAAGTGACAACTCTTTTCAAAAATCATTCTGTAAGGAGTCATTCCAATAGGAGTTTTATAAGCAGTCCTGTAAGCCCATAATGCTGTCTCTAGTCTAGTGGACCAATCTACTCTACTAGGGTTTACAGTCTTCTCAAGTATTTGTTTAATCTCTCTATCAGAAACTTCAGCAAACCCACTTGTTTGTCGATGATAGGTAGTAGAGATTCTATGAATAATATTAAATTTTTCTGCTAATCTCTGAATGAATTTATTCCAAATAGGATCCTCTGTCAGTGATAATCATTCTAGACATTCTGTATCTAGTGAAAATATTTTTCATTAAAAATCTCCAAATACTTTTAGCATCACAACGAGGTAAAGCTTGTGCTTCAATCCACTTTGAATTTAGTCTACTGCAAGTAATATATATAAGTTCCCAAATAAAGGAATAAATGGTCCCATGAAATCTAATCCCCAAACATTAAAGATCTCAACTTCTAACATGAAATTCAGAGGCATTTCATTTCTTCTAGTTATTTTTCCTACTCGTTCACATTGATCACAAGTTTTTATATATCTATAAACATCTTTAAAGATAGTAGGCCAATAAAATCCAGCTTGTAAAATTTTATAAGCAGTTTTATCAATCCCAAAATGTCCTCCAAATTCAGAATCATGACATTTCTGAATGATTAGCTCAGTTTCTTCATAAGGTACAGATCTCATAAAAAGATCCTTACATTTTTTATATAAATAGGGTTCATCCCAAAAATATGCTTTCACATCATGAATGAATTTCCTTTGTTGTTGCAGTGTCAGCATAGGTGGAAAAATATCACTTACAATATAGTTAACAATATCAGCATATCATGGTATTTTCCACTCATTAATATTATAAAGTTGTTCATCAGGGAAACTGTCTGTAATTTCATTGTCGGTTTCAGATAATTCATGATTTTCTAGTCTCGACAAATGATCAGCAATTTAGTTATCAGTTCCCTTTCTATCAATAACCACAAGATCAAATTCTTGCATCAATAGTATCCATCTTATTGTTCCCTTTCTATCAATAACCACAAGATCAAATTCTTGCATCAAAAGTATCCATCTAATCAACATATCAATAACCACAAGATCAAATTCTTGCATCAAAAGTATCCATCTAATCAACCTTAGTTTGAATCAATAACCACAAGATCAAATTCTTGCATCAAAAGTATCCATCTAATTAACCTTGGTTTGCAAGATCAAATTCTTGCATCAATAGTATCCATCTAATCAACCTTGGTTTAGCATCCTTCTTTCGCATCAACAAATTCTTGCATCAAAAGTATCCATCTAATCAACCTTGGTTTGACATCCTTCTTTTGCATAAGAACAAATGATCAATAATTTGATTATCAGTTCCCTTTCTATCAATAACCACAAAATCAAATTCTTTCAAAAGTATCCATCTAATCAACCTTGGTTTGGCATCCTTCTTTTGCATCAGATATTTAATAGTAATCCATCTAATTAACCTTGGTTTGGCATCCTTCTTTTGCATCAGATATTTAATAGCAGAGTGACCAATTAACCTTGGTTTGACATCCTTCTTTTGCATCAAATATTTAATAGCAGAGTGATCAGTGTGAACAACACATTTAGCTCCAATTAAGTAATATCTAAATTTGTCTAAAGCATACACAATGGCCAGTAACTCTTTTTCAGTATCAATATAGTTAATTTGTGCATCATTAAGAGTTTTAATAGCGTAGTATATAACTTTAAAAATCTTTTCATACCTTTATCCCAGGACAACTCCAATAGCATAATCACTAACATCACACATCAGTTCAAATGGTTTCTCCTAGTTAGGTGAAACTATAATAGGGTTGTGATTAATTTTTCCTTTAATAATTCAAAGGCATTTAAACAACTTTTAGTAAATTCAAATTTCTTGTCCTTTTCTAAAAGTTGGCATAGAGTTTTAGTAATTTTTGAAAAATCTATAATAAAACGCATGTAAAAACCAACATGTCCAAGAACTCCTAACCTCTCTTACATTAGTAAGAGGTGTTAGTTTAGATATAACTTGAATTTTTGCATGGTCTGCTTCCATACCATCTTTCAAAATTTTATGCCCTAACAAAATTTCTCCTGTAGCCATAAATTGACATTTCTCTTAATTCAGAACCAAATTAGTTTTTTCGCATAACTCCAAAAATTTTTTTAGGTAATTTAAGCATGCGTAGAACTAAATTAGTTCTTTCGCATAACTCCAACACTTTTTCAAGATAATTTAAGCATGCGTTATGATATTCCAAATACAGAGAAATCATCCATAAATACTTCCAATCCATCATCAATTAACTTATTAAAGATAAACATCATACATCTCTGGAATGTTGCAGGTGCATTACATAATCCAAAAGGCATTCTTTGAAAAACAAAAGTTCCAAAAAGACTAGTAAATGTTGTCTTTTCTTGATCCTCAAGAGCAATATGAATTTGATGGTAACCGGTATATCCATCTAAAAAACAAAAATACTTATGCTCAGCAAGTCTATCTACTATTTTGTCTCAAAAGGGTAAAGAGAAGTGATCTTTCCTAGTGGCAGTGTTTAATTTTCTATAATCAATGCAAATACGCTGACCAAAGGAAAATATGTTGAGATTTTCATACCTATTTTACATTGATTTTGATGATATTTCAATTTAAAGAAGGGTATTTTTGATGTTTTGTTGCAGGTATGATGAGTTATGGACTTTTGGAGAAAAAGAAACAAAAACGGTGCGATTTGAAGAAAAAACGAGCAAAAAAATGAAATTTTACCTTTTCACCTTTCGATAATTCTTTCGATGCTTAATCTCTTTTACACTTCTTGCATATTTTTGAATGATATTAAATTTTAAAAGAAGGTTGTTTTCATGCTTATTTTGTAGGGCTATCTGTTAGGAACACAATGCAACTAAAATGGGGCAAAACCGAGCCAAACGGTGGAGCTGCGCAGTCTGCCCACCGACGGCGCCAAAATGGTGCCGGTGGAGAGATTTACCCAAGAAGACTAAAAAACGACAGAAAAGCTCGCCGACAGCGCCCTCTAGCCCGCTGACGACGCCCGGGAGGACTATGAAACTACTTTTGGCGGTTATGGGCTGAAATTCAATGTTTTTGGACGCTTTTTGAAAGGATTCTTGTGGCAACTCTTCAAACTTCATCCCTACACTTTAAGAGAATGAATTTAGGTTAAAAAAGGAGGATTTGTGTCAGAGGATGTCAGGAAAAGTGTGGAGAAAAATTAAGGCTTTTAGAATAGGAGTAGAAATGTAGATTTCTACCCTTTTGGAGAGATTGGAGATAAGATTTTGAGAGAATTTGTAAGGAGATGTTTTAGCATTACATGGATTGGCAGGAGACTTTGTGGGAGAGATATTCATCTTTCTTTCAAAGGAAAAATGCTAAGTATTGTGTTCTTCATTATCTTTTGATTTTTGTAAACACTTATCTAGTGAATTTGCTTTAGTTAAATGAAGTTTCCGTTGTGTTTTCTTGGTGCTTTGTGATGAGCTTCCCTTATTATCTCTTCTTGTTTGGAAATAATGGTATTAGAAGATTATACCATTATTTTTATTTTACTTTTCTTTTGTATTAAGTAGAATTCAGGTTTAGATTTTGTGATGTTGTTTTCATTTTACTTTTCTTTTGTAATGAGTAGAATTCATGTTTAGGATTTTGTGATGCGAAGAAGCAGATTTAATTATCAATGTGATGGTTTTTACTTGCACTTTATTTACATTACAATAAATGGAAGTGGATTTAATTATAAATGTGATGGTTTTTACTTGCACTTTATTTACATTACAATAAAGATCTTACTTTTCTTTTGTAATGAGTAGAATTCATGTTTAGGATTTTGTGATACATGTTAGAAGCATACTTTTCTTTTGTAATGAGTAGAATTCATGTTTAGGAATTTGTGATGCATGTTAGAAGCGGTTTTAATTATAAGAATTCATGTTTAGGATTTTGTGATGCATGTTAGAAGTGGATTTAATTATAAATGTGATTTTACACTTTATTTACATTACAATAAAGGCCTGTTGTAGTGTTAAAATTTGTTGTAATTGCATAAGACCCAAGTGAACTGTGTAATTCTCAACAAAGTAGAACCACATTCAGATTCCATGGACGGTTAAGTTCATGGGAGTTGAATGCAACCAAATATGGAAATAAACTTTGATGGGCGTAAAATTGGAGATTTTAGGGTGACAAACTAAAATCCCCAATTTGGTCCTATTGTTTGAGTACTGAAGTGTAGATGTTAGCCCTCAGGCGAGGGGAACGTGGGAGCTTTGAAGTGGGAGCCGGTATCCTCCCAGCTTAGCCACAGATTCAGTAAACAAGCATAGGATTAGTCAATGTTCTTTATGCCTGGACCAAAGGGTAAGGAATAAGATTGCTCCTATTTAACACATATAATATTTAATGCATCTCATTCCTTTACATTATCCAATTCATTACATAAGAACACATACAATATTTAATGCATCTCATTTCTTTACTTATCTACAATTCATTACATAAGAATAGTAGATATTTAATGCATCTCATTCCTTTACATTATCCAATTCATTACATAAGAATAGTAGTTTTGTATCTCAAAATTCTCCAAACCAATTCATCCAAAAAGGGTTATCTTTAGAATTAATATTTGCAATTTATTTAATGCATCTCATTCCTTTACATTACCTAATTCATTACATAAGAATAGAAATTTTTAGTATAATTCTCCAAACCAATTCATCCAAAAAGGGTTATCTTTAGAATTAATATTTGCATTTAGTTATGGCCAAAAAGGGTTATCTTTAGAATTAATATTTGCATTTAGTTATAGTTACTATCTTTACATTTAACACTTGCATTTAGGAGTAGTTGCTAAATAAAACATCATTTTAATTGACATTCCAAACTAAGGACTAATAGTAGTAGACTAGGATTGGACTAAGGACCTTTTACATCGCTTCCCTGTGGGATCAATAAACGGGACTCCACTAGAGCCTCTATATTATTGAGCGATATGTATACTTGTGTTTGAAATTGTGACTTTACAAAATCATTATAAATATATAAAGTTGGGTTCATAAATTCTTGCATATTAAAAGTTGCATCGAGTTTTTGGCGTCATTTCGAGGGTTTAAATATTCTAGTAGTGGTGTCAAATTCTTGTATTTTTAGGTATATAAAAAGTCACTATCAAGTTTTTAGCGTCGTTGCCAGGGGAGCTTCTGTAAGAACTTTAGGAGAATTTTAGTTGAAGTAATTAGGCTTAGACTTAAAATACTGTAGTGTCGTAAAAAACTATTTTTGTGTGAAAAGTTTTTTTATATGAAAAAGTGTGAAAAAAAACTATTTGTGTGAAAAATAAGGTGTTCGTGAAAATGTGTTGTTATGTTGAATATGTTTCATATGTTATTTGTTTAATTATTAATGTATTATTTGTTCTGTTGCGTATGCAAAACAAAGGATCTGCATGACTTGTGCCTCATGATTCCGAGTTTGAAAAAAAAGAAAAAAAATACAAAGAGGACTTAAGAAACTAGAAATGAAAATGGAAAACTTTCAAGATAATAACTTGAAAAATCATCATACTTCATTGAGGGATTACGTAAATCCTACGATAGATGAAATTCACTCAAGTATACAAACTCTGTCAAGAAGCTGAACTCATTTGAAATAAATCCTGAGGATTATCCAACCTGGTGCAGAACAATCAGTTTGGGGGAACTCCTTTGGAGGATCCTTATTTACACTTATCAAATTTTATAGAACTTTGTGCTATATTTCGTTATAACGGTATGTCAGACGATACTGTCAGACTAAGACTTTTTCCTTTCTCATTAAGGGATAAGGCTAAAATGTGGTTATACTCATTAGCACCTGGCTCTATTAAAAATTTGGAGGAGTTAACTCAGAAATTCTTAACTAAGTATTTTCCATCTTCAAGGACTACTAAACTTAGAAAGGTATTATCTCATTTTGTCAGTATGAAGGGGAATTAACATACGAAGCCTAAACTTAGAAAAGATATTATCTCATTTTGTCAGTATGAAGGGGAATCAATATACGAAGCCTCGAAAAGGATTTAGGAACTCCTAATAAAGTGTCCACATCATGCTCTGCCTGATTGGTTAATCATTCAAACTTTTTAAAATGGGTTAGTAGAATCCCTTAGGTTTATAATTGATGCTGCTGCTGGTGAATCATTAATGTCAAAACCATTTGATGAAGCGTATGCGTTAATTAAAAATATGGCTGCAAACAAATTTCAATGGCCCTCTGCAAGGGTTAATCCTAAAAAAGTAGCAAGTGTTCATGATTCAGATGTAATTACAATTTTTGCATCTCAAGTTGCAGCAATATCAAGGAAGTTTGATCAATTTGGAATGAACCAGCCTCAACTCACTCCAATAAGTGAGGAAAGTTCATTAGGGCATATGATTAGAATGAACCAGCCTCAACTCACTCCAATAAGTAAGGAAAGTTTATTAGGGCATATGATTGATTCTAACTTATCATATGATGCTTTAAATACCATAAAAAACCCATATTCTAACTTTTACAACCCAGGTTGGAAGAACCATCCTAATTTTAACTGGTATAATATGACTGCCGGTGGAAACCAAAAATGGGAAATTAATAATGCAAATCCTAATGGAAGTTAGAATAATTAGGGAACACAAACTATAGACCTTCATATCCACTGGACTCTAACAATGATCAATAATTTGAGAATAAGATGTCTATGAAAGACGTGGTATTGCAAATAGGAAACCAGTTGCAGAGTCAAAATGCTGCGATTAAAAATATAGGGAATCAACTGGGAAAATTTGCTAATTCACTTAGCAATAAACCCTAAGGAACACTTCCTAGCAACATTGAGATCAAACCTAAAGAGAACACTAATGAACAAGTAGAAGCTGTCCAATTAAAAAGTGGAAGAGAGATAGAGGATGTGGTTAGAAAAGAGAAAAATGTTGTGAGAGAAAAAAAGGAAACTAAAAGACATGAAGAACATGTTTCTAAGGATCTGGAAAAATTAATATCTCCAACTAAAATCAGTTTGTAAAGACCACCACCTCCATTTCCTCAAAGAGTTAGACAACATGAGTTGGATAAAAAATTTTCAAAGTTCATGGACGTACTTAAGAAGTTAACGATAAATATTCCTTTCGCTGAAGCATTGAAACAGATGTCAAGTTATGCAAAATTTATGAAGGAGATATTAAACAAGAAAAGAAATTTTGAGGATTATGAGACAGTTGCACTAAGTGAAGAGTGCAACACTATACTTCAGAAAAAGTTTCCTCATAAAGTTAAAGATCATTGTAGCTTTACCGTTCCTTGTGTAATTGTAAAAAGATTATGTGGAATAGCTTTATGTGATTTAGGATTTAGCATTAATANAAATTCTATAATATTTCAAATTATATTTTAATTATTAAAATTATTTATAGTTTTTTTAGTGATTAATTAAAAATAAAATATTTTTTAATTACAAAAATTACTTTTTATATTTTTTCTAAATCTCCCTAAGTCTAAAGTACTCACAGAAACAAACTTTTCATTTTTTTCAAATTTTATTTTTTTATTTTAATTATTTTAATGAAAAATTAAGAAAAATACATTTTATCATTTAAAAAAAATAAATAAATTAGAAAAATTAAGAAAAAAATATTTTAAAGGGTCCTAAGTGATCAGGGAATTATTAGGAACAATTGGATTTTTCATATTTTCAAAATTTTTAATCATTTTTTTAATTATTTTTAATTTAAAATATAGCTAAAAAATGAAGTACTTATTTTAAAATAATTTTTTTTCCTAAGTGCCCCTAATCACAAGTAACTCATAAAACCACTTTCATAATTTTCCCAATTAAAGTTAATTTATTATAATTATTTTAATGGAAAAAAACCATTTTACTTTGAAAATAGACTTTAGTACTCAAAATATTTCAAATGGGTTTCAAATTCTTAGAGCAAGTTAGAGTGAATATTATTTATAGTGTGGAATGATTTTTATTAATTTTGAATATTATTTTATTTATTTTAATTTTAGTGGGTTTTTTGATTTTATTAACCATAGCCATTTACATAAACATTCAAACTTTACTTATTTTTTCCAAAAGTTCTCTAACCATATGAAACCTAACAAAATAAATCCAATTTTTTCTGAGTTATATTTTAATTTCTAAAGTTGTTTTTATTCAAAATAGACAATTAGGCTTGAAAATTAGTGTTTCAAAGCTAGAGATGCTCTCTAATCTTGGAAAAATCAAAGAGCATTCCAATTAACTTGAGGAATCAACCCCTAAAATTTCAAGCCATGGTGATTATTATTTACTTATTTAAAATTAAAATAGAACAAAAGGTACCTAATTTATTAAAAATCAAAGACACAACAAATATTTTTAATTTTTTCCACTATATTCTCCTCTATTCATTGAGCAACAAGGTATTTTTATTTTATTTATAATGTTTCTACACAAAATTAGGTATTTTAAACTAAATCCATTTAATCCATATTTTTCTACTTATTTGACTCGGCACAGCCTCATCCTACGGTGCTCTGAACTCACATGCATCGCTCCACCATTTGATGTTGGTGTCCATGTAGCTACTGACTCAGCCCATACTTTTATGTTTCATCCCTCCGTCCAATGCGATCAAAGCCTCCAAATGATATACGTGCGATCCAATGACTCTCCATCATCGTCTCTGATTGTCCTAACTCGAGAATCGTCCAACTTAAAACCTTATAATCTTGCTTGATATTTTATGAAATCAAATAGTGTATGTTCCTATGCCTTTATCTGGTCCAGACGAACCTTTCTATACGACTACTTAATCATGGTGAGCAACTTCACTTCATAAAGGCCCAAATCGATCTTGGTTTTTGGGAAAATGGCGTAAACCTATGTCCAAGAGGGGTGGACTTAATTGTATGCTTACAAAAGCATCAGTAGAGTCTGACAAACCTCCTCTTAGTTTCACTTTCCTATGGTATAAGGTCTAGACAGGAGTTCCTCCAATAGATGGTGCAGCTTTGATCTTGGACTAGGTTAAAGTACTCAAAGGAGGGGGGTTTTAGCTGGGATCTTCTTCATTTGGTTTGGGGAAGGAGAGAAGCAATTTATTTTGGAGACTGGTGGAGTTTTAAGGATTGACAGAAAATGTCCTGAATTTAGAGCTCAACTTTGAGCTCAGACAGTGGTTGTGGGTAGCTTAGAACTGTGGGGTTGAACTCAAGAGTACGAGAAGCTCTGGGAACAATTTTGCATAGTATCTCCAAGGAAATTGTTGATCTCTTATCTTGTTCATGTGAGGTGGATTTTAAATAGGCAGGGCAATGGTGGGCACTAGGGCTGGTTAATGTGTGCAATAAACTACTTATGGGGACAGTTGAGAGATGTCAATGACCAATGGGAGTGAGCCAACTCAAAAAGTTCTAATTTTGGGTTAAAGGCTTGTGGTGGCTCTCAAATTTGGTGTTTTTCAACCACTTGGCCTTCCATGGATCAACTAGGTTGGGCTAGGTAGATCTAGCCTTGTTCCTAGGGTTCAATTTGGTGACTAGGGTTTGGTTAAACAGAATAGCTTTGGTCAAATTTGGAGGTTAGGTTCAAAAAAAAGTTTTGGGTTTGAACTTGGGTTTAGCTTGGGTTTGGTCTAAGATATTGGTCAATTTATTGCTCAAATTGGTGTGGATGATTATCATGAGAAATTTGGAAATGGAATTGGGTGATTTTGAAATGATTAAGGCATTCAATTTAGTGGAATTAGGCTCATGGTCAATTTTGGGTCATTAGGGCTAGACTTGGGTTTTGATTGGGCTAAGGTTTGGATTTGTGTCAATTGAACATTTAAATTGGTCCAAGAGATTGTGATGAAGAGTTTTAAATATCATTTGAGTGGAAATTGTGGAATTATGGAGTTCAATTTGGGAGAATTTAGATTTTGGTGTAAAATTAGGGTTTTGAGATTGGGGTTGAAATTGAGCTTAACATGGGGTAAATTGGGCTTCATTTTGGTCTCAATTGGGATTGAATATGATGAATTTGAGTTTAAAATTGAAATTGGGCAAGATTGAAGTCAAGTTGGTGTAAATTGAGGTGAATTAGGGAATTTAGGCATTAGGTGCAATATAGGGATTTTGGTCAAAAGGGGTTAACTGGGCCAAATTGGGCTCAGTAGAGTGGTTTGAATTATTTTTTTGGACATTTGGAGTTATTTTGGAGATTTTGGGAATTTTTGAAATTTTTGGGGTATGAAGGGCATTTTGGAAATTTTGGCAGTTTTTGGTGGTATTTTGGGGATTTTGGAAACTTTAGGGTATTAATGTCAACTTGAGTGGTTTGGAATGGTTTAAAATGATTTTTAAATAGACCTTAAGAACTTAGGTAATTTTGGGAATTTTTGAAAAATGGAGAGTTGGGGCCAAGAAGGGCCAAAATTGAGAATTTGGCAAGATTAGGATTAAGAATGTTAATCATGAGGTCACCCATTTTAAGCCATGATACCAAGGGAACTCCCAGTATGGATCCTCCATGTTCTATTCTTAGCCAATCCCTAGCCCAAGGCTAATGATTTATGGGACCATCCACATGAGTTTCCAATAGAGTGAGGGGTCAAGCTAGGCATGTTTGAGTTAGGGTTGTGAGTGAATGTGAAAGGTTCATGTGTGTGTACATGTAGACCTCACCAAGTCCACACCACCCAGGTCTAACCTTAAGGCCAAACAGTCCTATGGGAAGTCATCTTGAGCTCCCTCATATTGGCTTCGCCTACTAAGTTCTTAGAGATTAGAACCAACATGTGGAACTTCAAGATAAGAAAAAAAGAGTTTTAGAATTTCTATTGTTGAGGGTTCCATCATTAGTTCTCTAGGAATAATTAACAGGAAAGTCCTAAGGCTAGATCCTAGGTTTCTAAAAAAGACACTAGACCTCATTCAATAGTGAGGTAAACAAAGGAACCCATATAGGTGATGTGTGCTGAGAGAACACACCGCACGTATTGGCATTGAATGAAGAAATAAAAAAAAGCCAACACAACTGTGGAAGCAACCAAGCTCAGAGTAAAATAGAGGAAATGAGGAGAAGGTTTCAGTTGGGGAGTATTGAAGGAATCCTCAATCAATTTCGAAGACTCCAAAACTCTTGCCAGGTATTGGCGGGTGTACCTTCAGAATGTCAATTCAGGAGTGGGTCTGAAGTTCACAATGTTATTTTTGCTTACTAACCCAAGTAAGGGGCAACACAACAGATTTGTGTAGATAATTATCAAGTAAACTGACAATTGCAGAGAAGATTTGATTTTAAGTTTGATTTTTTAAATTCACCTTCAAATTTGATCCTGATTTTGTGAAAATTTAATTTTGGAAGGCAAAAATATTTGAAGAAACTAGATTGAGATGGAATGAATAGGGAATCACATCCAACTCAAATGACCGATAAAAGGAAAGAAGTGCTACATCAGGAAAGAAAGTACAGGGACTCACATCCAACAAAAGCCTTATCAAAAGTACAGAGAAATGAGAATACAATGCCTTACTCCATTTATGGTTGCCTTATACGCATCTTAAATATTTATGCAGAGAATCAGATGCCTTACTCCATTTAAGGTGGCCTTATACCAATTTAAAATATTTATGTAGAGAACTAGATGCCTTACTCCATTAAAGGTGGCCTTACACCGATCTTGAAGGATGAGAATAGGATGCCTTACTCCATTTAAGGTGATCTTATACCTATCTCAAAGATTCATGTAGAGAACCAGATGCCTTACTCCATTTACGGTGGCCTTAGACCGATCTCAAAAGATGAGAATAGGATGTTTTACTCCATTTAAGGTGGTCTTATACCTATCTCAAAGATTTGAGTACAAAATCAGATGCCTTACTCCATTTAAGGTGGCCTTAAGCTAATCTTGAAGGATGATAATATGATGCCTTACTCCATTCAAGGTGGTCTTATACCTATCTCAAAGGTTTGTTTAGAGAAATGGTTGCCTTACTCCATTTAAGGTGGCCTTAGACCGATCTCAAAAGATGAGAATAGGATTCTTTACTCCATTTAAGGTGATCTTATACCTATCACACAGAAGTGTGTAGAGAATCAGATGCCTTACTCCATATAAGGTGGCCTTAGGCAGATCTCAAAGGATGAGAATATGATGCCTTACTCCATTTAAGGTTGACTTATACCTATCTTGAAGATTTGTGTAGAGAATCAGATGTCTTACTCTATTTAAGGTGGCCTTAGACCAATCTTGAAGGATGAGAATAGGATGCCTTAATCAAATTAAGGTGGCCTTAGACCATCTCAAAGGATGAGAATAGGATGCCTTAATCAATTTAAGGTGGCTTTATACTTATCTCAAAGATTTATGAAGAGAATCAGATGACTTAATTCATTTAAGGTGTTCTTAAAACGATCTCAAAGGATGAGAATAGGATGTCTTACTCTATTTAAGGTGGTCTTATACCTATCTCAAAGATTTGTGTAGAGAATCAGATTCCTTACTACACTTATGATGGTATTAGACCATTCTTAAAGGATGAGAATAGTACGCCTTACTCTATTTAAGGTGGTATTATACCTATCTCGAAGAGTTGTGTAGAGCATCATATACCTTACTCCATTTAAGGTGGCCTTAGAACGATCTTGAAGGATAAGAATAGGATGCCTTACTCCATTTAAGGTGTCCATATACCTATCTCAAATACTTGTGAAGAGAATCAGATGCCTTAATCTATTTAAGGCGGCCTTAAAATGATCTCCAAGAATGAGAATGGGATGCCTTACTCCATTTATGGTGGCCTTATACTTATCTCGAAGATTTGTGAAGAAAATTAGATAACTTGCTTCATTTAAGGTGTCTTTAGACTGATCTCAAAAGATGAGAACAAGATTTCTTACTCCATTTATGGTGGCCATATACTTATCTCAAAGATTTAGAATAGGATGACTTTACTCCATTTAAGGTGGTCTTACACCTTTCTCAAAGAATTGGGAATCAGAATTTAGGTATTGATCCCATGATGGGAATTGGAATTTAGGTACCAACCTTGAAAAGATGAGAATCCAAAGCCTTAACCCATTAAAGTAGCCTAACGTTGATCTCAAAAGGATGAGAATAAGATGCTTTAATCCATACATCTATCTCAAGAATTGTGAATCAGAATATAGGTACTGATCACATAATGGGAATTGGAATTTAGGTACCAACTCTGCAAAGATAAGTATCAAAAGCCTTAATCCAGTTAAGGGGGCCACACACCGACCGCAAAAGGATGAGAATAGGATGCCTTAATCCATTTAAGGGGGCTCACACTTATCTTAAGAATTTAGAATCAAAATTTTTGTATAGATTCCAGGATGTGAATTGGAATTTAGGTGCTAACCCAGAAAGGATGAGAATCAAAAGACTTAATCCATTTAAGGTGGCCTCACATCGATCTTGAAAGGATGAGAATAGGATGCCTTCATCTATTTAATGGGGTCTCACACCTATCTCTAGAATTGGGAATCTGAATTTAGCTATTTATCCCGAGAACATTGTGATTGCAGAGAATTTATGGAAAGAGTGCAAAAAATTGTGGAATCTTGTGAAGAGATTAATAAAAATTTATGAGGTGTAGAGTTTTGTTTTATTGTTCAGTTTTATTTTGTTTGATGATAAGAATTATTTTGTTGCATTTTTTTGTAGGATTTAGATCCAGTTTTAGACAAACATGACATCTTAGCTTTTAAAAATGAGTCTTTGTCTCTGAAACATCACGAGGCACGGTACTTCTTGAAGTATCATCCACTGACTAGAGACAAATGTTAGAGAATAAACCACTCTTTAAAGTGATATTAGAATTATATTCTTTCAAGCACTTATAAAAATGTGTTATCTCTAAGGTCAGCACAACTGAAGAGGCTGCAACTTCATAGCTTCATTTGTAGTAGTTGACATTTGCTTTGACATTGATTCTATAAAGGTTGGTCAAGTTATCTTTGAGAAATCACTCTGATGTTCTTCATGTTTTCCTTGGAGTTGTATTTGCTAGGAATTGAAGGACATGACTTCAAGGTTTAATTTCCATTAAATGTTAATAACATCGTCATTACTTTAATTCTTTCTTCGTAGGCCTAAGCATATTTCAAAATTTCTGCTCATGTGATTAAAACATATTTCATTTCCCAAGGTTATTTTAAAGCATGTTAATAACTGACCAAAAGACAAAAGATCACTTAACTCTTGTAGAGCATAATATCAGAATAATTTTCTTAAGAGAACCTTTCAAGTTTTATTTATTAAGGGAGATTTAGGACACCAATCTTTGATTTTATGCTCTCCTCAAGGTTCTTCTCAGGGAGCCCTATTTTTTTTTCTCCACTTTTTTTACTGAGAATTACGCTAACTGGTGAAGCATATTTCTTTTATAGATTTTAAATTTCTAAATTAAGACACCAATATTTGATTGTATGCCCACCCAAGCTTCTTCTTAGAAAAAAAATTTTCTCTTCTTTTTTTTGTCTTTTTTTCTTTTCTTCTTCTTTTTTCTTTTTTTTTTTCACTAAGAATTACTAAATTTAACGGAGAAAACTTTAAATATTTTTAATGTCTCAACTTAAACACTAATTTTTTATTTTATCCTCACCTCAAGCTTCTTCTTAGGGAGCCCTTCATTTTTTATTATATTTCTTTTCCTCGATTTGTTTTCTGAGAATTACTATATATGGTAGAGCATATTTTAAGGATTTTGAATATCCGAACTCACCTAATTAATAATCCTCAGATATTTCTTAATATGTTATGAGATATTATAGCACAATTGAATGTCAGGACCCAATCTCATGGAAAGAAATTAAATGGCTTATAATATCCTGAGTCAATTACTCGCTTTTCAATCACACTATTTTATTTTGAAATCTACTTATGACTCAATACGAATTCTTTAAAGTGAAGGACCCAATTATTAGGGTATTAATTTGATTCTTTCCTGAAGTGATGATCTTGTTAAAACACTGAATGTCTTGCCTTGGATTATATGCTTCTTGATTGCCTTCCTTTTGAGCTTCGAACATTCTTTGATTCATCTATTCAAATATTAAATAATTTTGGGCAACCAAAATGTTATATATTTTCCATTTTCTCTTTTTTTTGTTTTGTTGCGATGGGAGGGTTGGGCAAACAACCCATCATCTTGTTGATGTCGTTTTTGATTGTGGATCCTGATAGATTAACTTGTGGACAACCTTGTCATGGGGTGGTTACTCAGTGAATGCAAAGATAAGTTTCAGAGATGTCATCATTTCTATCATTAGAAGAAATTTGAAAGTTAGTGAAGCCTCGTGCCTCATAATTTTAGCGAAATACTTGAATTGACACACTTGTCTTGTGAACTGGGCATCGCTTCGTATTTGATTTGATTTTTTTTAACTTTAAAAGGTGTTTTCAATTTCATCATTTGTTCTTGTAATTATAGTGTAAAGAGGTTTAATTAGATTTAACGAGAGATTAAAAGACTTACAGAATTGGCTCAATTTGCAAATAACAAACCAAACCCGAAAGATATGAGGAAAAGGCGTAGTTTAGGACCCAATGCGGGATTAACTTTATAACGCACATTGCCAAGGCGGAACTAGTCCACCATCACACCTATTGGGGGTCCAACCCCAAACAACAAGAGAAATCTCTAAAGGACTCCAAAACCTTTCTGTTTAAAGATGATTAAACAAACAGTCGTAGAATAAAATAAGAGTTGACCGTACTTGCCCAAGAAAGAAATGAGAAAGCATGCCAACGGAAGAAGTGTAATTTGTTCTATGAAGGGCATGGACACATTACCAATTAACAAAGACAAGACTTTTTTATCATAATGGAGAGTGAAACTAGTCCCCAACGAAGTCGCCAGAATTTGTCGGGCGTTAAAAATTCAAGAAATGTTCAAGAGTGTGGTTTTGATTTAATTTAATATACTTGTAAATTTAATTTTTGGAAAAATAGTATTTTACGTTTGAAAAGTAATCTTTTAGTTTTTAACATATAAGGCCAAAAAAATCTCATATAAATAATAGTTTAAATAAACAAGCACAACACTACAAGCGACATATCTACCCTAAGAAATAGACATATCACTTATCCGTGAGGTTAGATTAAAAAAAACTACAGAAATTCTGACATCTGTTTTAGTCTGTGAACATTTACGTTGACCAAAAAAATTCCCTTATCTAATATAAATGATTAAATGGGTTCTTAAGTTTTGTATAAGTGCAAACCTATAATAAATTACATCATAAATGACTGTGGTCACCTAAGAAAACTCTCAATTTAGATCAGAAAATATTGTCTTCAAGAATTTTAAAGGATAGAACTTTTCATAGATCGAACCAAGAAGTGTCAAATTGGGGAGGCTCAAATTTGGATCATTGTTATGGTATCTAAAGGCAGAAAAACAAAGGGTTATCATAGATCCTGAGGAGAACCTCAATTACTTGCCAAGCTATCCTATGGTTTGACTTCAATTTCAAGGACATTTTCAAGTGTTTCATCCTACAAATTATTATTATTTAGGGCTCACATTTGTATGACACATATATACAAATAACCTGGAAGACAAAAAGTATTTGTGCCATAGCGAATAATAACCATGGAATCCCAAAATAAGTTAGGGCTTAAGTTGCATGGCATGATTGTGCAAGGGCAAAAGATAAAGTGAGGATTTATGTTGCACTAAGCAACCAACCTCAAAAAATTATGGCTTGTTGTTTAAATGAAGGAAACAATTTGTCGTTGTAGATCCACTTGCTATTATAGATGGCCGCTCTCGTAGTTAGCTCCAAGCTCCCCAATGAAGTAGCAATCCAAAAGTCTAAAGGTTCAAAGTTTTAAATGACAAGTTCAGTTCAATAATTTTGGTGGGGGGTTAAAAATGATTAGAGGGACATCGATTAGGATCCCAAAGTTCACTCGTTCCAGTAACTTTTTTTTTATTTTGAATTTACTTAGCTTAAACAAGTTGTTAGGCTCATTTAAACTGAGGAGAACTTGTTAGCAACCATCGGTTACCTCATCCGAAGAACTCTCATAAATTCAAAAGGACGTGTTATGAAATTGAATTTTAAAAGCTTTATGGTTAGCATTGAAAGGGTTTAATATAATTTTAAAAATTATTTGAATTTTTAATTTTGAAAATTTTTTATTTTATTTAATTAACCAACTAAACATAGTATGACAAAGCAGTAGTAAATTGCAGTAAGTGAAATAACAGAAAGTAAATAAAATTGTAAAGGCGCACATTTCATCTTCTTAGTGCTCCTGCTGAAATGTTAGAACTTGCACCATATATATAATTTTATAGGAAATTGAAATAAATTGCAGGAACAGAAAACAAGAAGACCAATTAAAGGTATATCTACTGAACCCTATGCCATAACTTGGTGGCTCGTCAAAGGTTTTAATGGATTATTTTCTGGAGCAAAGAATAATAATTTCAATTATCCTTTGAAGTATCCAAAAGGTCATAAATGTCTTCAGAGAACAATCCTCAACAATCTTTAGAACCCTTTGAAATAAATTGAATTCATTTGAGCATATTATATTGTTCAATTGATCATCTCAAACTTTAAATTTAGTTTCAATGAATTAATACATCTTGTTCTCGGTGAACATTAATATTTAAATTATCCCAAGGATGGGGTAATCAGACAGTCACTTAATGTTCTACTTAAGAGTTATGCGAGTTAATGGCTCGAGGGACAGACTCAAAGTCATTAAAGACCATGTATCTACCACTAAAATTGGGTTTGTAGTGTTTAGAGGGGTTAATCAATCACATCTTTTTTTTCTAAACCTCATTAAAAAAGTTCAAATATCAAGCCTAGCTCACTACTAAGCCACTAAAAATTTCAAGAGTAAATTTGAATTTATCAAAATGTCAATTAGGGGGGCTTCAAATAAGTGAATTATTATCTTCCTAACTCAATGCCACTTTTTAAGGATTATTCAACTAAATTGACTTCCAAGTCATAATAATTTATAAAATTACAATTTTACCCAAATCATGTAAAAGTTGGCAAGTTGGTTTCTACCTTTTAGTTTCAAACATCCAAGAGAGTTGACTATGATCAAAATTCCCATTTACCCTTTGGTTAATCCTAAATTTTAATTAAGACATCAAAATCCAAAATTATCATTTTGCCTTTAGGGCTCTCCACTTCATAACTTATCAAATGTAACTCAAATAACTTTGAAATTTTTATGAAACCCCACACATGGGTCAATCAAAATATTAGAGAAGAAAATGTAATTTTTCTAATTTTTATTTTATTTTTATAATTATTTTAACTCAAAAATAGGATTTTCAGTATTAATTTATTTTAACTTATCAAAATAAAATTTTTATTCAGTAGAAAATTGTTGAAGATTCATCTAGATTGGAGGACCACTTGTACAAAATTTCATAATTTTTCAAATTATATTTTAATTAATAAAATTATTTACAAATTTTTTAGTGATTAATTAAATAGAAAATATGTATTAGTCACAAAAATTACTTTTTATATTTTTCTTAAATCTCCTTAAGTCCAAAGAACTCAATGAAATACACTTTTTATTTTATCAAATTTTATTTTATTTATTATAATTATTTTAATGGAAAATTAAGAAAAATATATCTTTTGCATTTAAAAATAGATAACTAAATTTGAAAAAATTAGAAAAAATACTTTAAAGGGTCCTAAGCGATCATCGAATAATTAGGAAAAATTTTGGGCATTTTCATATTTTTGAATTTTTAATTATTTTTTTAATTATTTTTAATTTAAAATATTGCTAAAAAATGAAGCATTTATTTTAAAATAATTTTCATTTTTCCTAAGTGCTCCTAATCACATGAAACTTAGAAAACCACTGTTAATAAATTTTCAAATTATATTTAATTTATTAAAATTATTTTAATGTAAAAATGTCGTTTTACTTAGAAAATAGACTTTAGTGCTCAAACTAATTCAAATGGGTTTCAAATTTTTACAGTGAGTTAGAATGAGTATTATTTACAATGTGGAATCCTTTTTGTTTATTTTTAAAGATTATTTTATTTATTTTAATTTTAGTGAGTTTTCATGATTTAATTAATTATAGTAATAGACATAAACATTCAAACTTGATTTATATTTTTCCAGAAGTCCTCTGACCACAAGAAACATTATTTGTATATTTATAAAATTATTTTTAAGCAAAATAGACAACTAGGCTTGCAAATTAGAGTTTCAAAGCTAGAGAAGATCTCTTACCATTGAAAAGTTGGAGAAAATCCCTATTAACAAGAGGAATCAACTCTAAAATTTCATGCCATTGCGATTATTATTTACTTAATTAAAAATCTGATACACATCAAATAATTTTTATTTTTATTCCACATTATTCTCCTCTGTTCACTAAGTAATAGAGTATTTTTATTTTATTTTTTTGATTTTTCTACATAAAGTTTTGTATTTTATAATTTCTATGAATTAAATAAATTCATTTATTCTATATTTTTTTACTTATCTGACTCAGTGTCACGTCATCTGATGGCGCTTCGAACTCACACGCGACGCTCCACCATTTGATGTTGTCATCTATGTAGCCACTAACACAACTCATGCTTTATGTTTCATCCCTTTGTCTCGTGTGATCTCATCCATCCAAACGATACACGCATGAGCCAATGACTCTCTATCGTCATCCTCAATCATCCTAACTTGAGAACCGCATGAGTTAATCGTTCGATACTCAATGAAATCACATTTGGTTTATTCCTACAACTTGATCTAGTCCAGACAAACCTATATATAAAGCTACTTAGGAATGGTGAGTAACTTCTCTTCAAAAAAGCCTAAAACGAGCTCAGTTTTGGGGCAAATGGCGTATGCCTATGTCCAAGAGGGGTGGCCTTAATTGGATGCTTGTAGAAGCTTCAGTAGAGTCTGATGAACCTCCTCAAATTTTCATTTTTCTTGGTGTAAAGTCTAGATAGGATTTCCTCCAACAAGTGGTGTGACCTTGGTCTTAGACTAGGTCAGGGTGCTGAACAAAGGGGGATTTTGATAGGGATTGTCGGTTGTCAAATTGGAAGTTTTCAATTGCTAGAAGGGATATCCCGACGCCAAGTTTAATTTAATTTATATATATTGGGAAAAGTAGTATTTTAAAATTTGAAAATATAATATCCAACTGATCTCATATCTTCAGCAGTTTAAATAAACGAGCCTAATACATTAAGTAATACATCTATCCCGAAGGGTAGACACACTACTTACTGTTAAGACTTGTTTAAATAAAAAAAAACATTTATGACATCTGTTTAAGTCTGAGAAAAATCATTTTTTATGTTGACCGACAAGTTCTCTTATTTAATACAAAATTTTAAGTAGGGTTTATATTAAGTTGGGTTTTTAAAAGTTTCCTACAAGGGTAAGCCCTTACAGTTTCATAGATAACCGAAGTCACCAAAGAAAACTCTCGATAAAAATCAGGGAAAATTGTCTTCAAGGAGTTCAAAGGATAAGACTTTTCAAAAGATCAGATAAAGAGATGTGAAAGGGGAATGACTCAAATTCGGAACATTTATTTTGGAATCTAAAGGAAGAAGAACCAGGGGATATCATAGATTCCGAGGAGAACCTTGGTGACTTCCCAAGCTATATTATGGTTTGGCTTCAACTTCAATAAGAAATTATGTGTGTCATCCTGCCAATTTTATTAATTAGAGCTTACATTCATGCGAGACAGTCAAACAGATAGTGTGGAAGATGTGAGGATTTAGGTCGTGACGAATGACAACCTCAGAATCCTATGACGAGTTAGGGCTTAAATTGTATAACAAAGCCAAATAAAGGCCTAAAGAAAAGTGAAATCCTAGGGTGAGTTAAGCTTAAATTGTATAATAGAGCCACATAAAGGCCTAAAGAAAAAGTTGAGGATTTATGTTGCACTAGATGGACAACCTCAAAATCCTAAAGGCATATTGTTTAATTCTAAGGAAAGATGTGTTGTTGTAGATCCTCGTTCTGTTGTATTTTCTCGTGCTATTGCAAATTGCTACCCACGGAGTTAGTTCCAAGCTCTTCGGTGAAGTCGCTGACCTAAAGTTCAAGGTTTAAAGATTTAAATGACAAGTTAAATTCAATTATTATGAGGGGGGGTTAAAGTTGATTATAGCGACACTAGTTAGGATCCTTCGGTTCCCTCATTTTGACACCATTATTTTCTACAGATTCACTTAGACCAAATAAATTTACTAAACTCAACTCAATTAGTTTTATAATTTCTTTTAGACCGTGGGAAATCTCATCAGTAATCATAGGCTACATCCTCCGAGGGATTCCAGAACATCCGATAGAGACGTTATAATGTAGTTATAATTTTTATTTTGTTATTTTGTTTGTGATTAAATTTTGAGTTGTTTTATATTTTGATTGTTTTGGCGGTGAATTTTATCTTTTTTGGGTGTTTAAATTTGGTTTTGTTTTCAATTTTGTGCCTATCCTAAAAGTTTCAGTTTTGACATGTAGGGTGACCTTGTTGTTTAACATGCAAGTTTATGGGTAGGAAATGAGAGGTGCATAAAGGTAAATAAAAGTAAATTTCAATGCAATAACTTAAAAATATACATGTCAATTCTTCCAGTTCCTCTACCTGAAAGGTTAGTATTTGTAATGACTATATATAATTTTGTAGGAATTAAAATATGCTTGCAAGAAAAGCAAAGAGTACAGGTTTGAGGTGTGTCTACCAAACCCTATTTCTCACCATAGTGGGTCCAATTCAATCATTTGTGGGGGTGACTCCGTTGATAAAATCATAATATGTCCAAGTGTCCTCCGAAACTCCCAAAGGATCATGAAAAGGTTTTGGATAATACCCTAGAAAATTCATAGTCCCTCAGATCATCTTGTGCTCATTTTGGTCCTATTATGTTGTTATGTGGTTCACCCAATTCATTCCCTTTTGCTCAATAAACCTGTATGTTTTGGATATCCCTTTAAGTAAGGTATGTATCATTTGATGTTACACTTACGAATTATACAAGTAAAAACCCTTATGGGCAATTTGGCTTAATTAAGAAACTTGGTTGGCTTATTTTCGAAGTTGGGCTTGTAGTGTTTTTAAAAATATTTGAAATTAATTACATGTCATTTTCTAAACCTCATTAGACAAGATTTGATTAAGCCTAATTCACTACTAAGCCCTTAAAACTTAATGGGTAGATTTGTAATAATTTTTTTAAGAAATATTTAAATATTTATATTTGTAATCCTTATCAAGAATCATAAATCATTTTAAAATCATTAATTTTGGTTTTAAATTAGTGGGTTATTAGATTCCAAAGTCAAACCCCTAACCTCAATATCTTCTTATTTAACTACTCTTTTGAATTACAAGTTTATCCTTAATGAGACCAAAGTGAGATTGGTTGCTACCATTTATCCCTTTCATGTTTCAGTCTTCAAGACATGTCAATTAATGTCATTTATTACCCATTTAACCTTTGGTTAGGCATAAATATTAATAAGGGCTTAAATCCTCAAATTACCAATTTTGCCCTTAAGGCCTTAACACCATATAATTCATTAAATTAAATCCAAATGATTTAAAAATTTTTAGGTAACCCTACTCATGGGTTAATTAAAACATGAGAGGAGAAAATATGATTTTTCTAAATGTATTTAATTTTGATAATTATTTTAATGCAAAAATATGGATTTTTAATGAAAATTCAATAACTCAACAAAAATAAAACGTTTGTTCTTAAGAACAATACTAGAGGTTCACCATGGTCGAGGACTACTTTGACCAATTTTCATGATTTTTAGAGGTTTAATTTAATTACAAGAATTATTTGTTTTTTGTGAGAATTAATTAAATATAAAATACTATTAAAGTGGAAAATTAAGTTATATGTCTTTATTAAATCTCTCTAAGTACAGAAAACTTAGAGAAACAAATTTCATATTTTTATGGTTTATATTTTAACTATTAGAATTATTTTAGTGAAAAATTAAAGAAAATTCATTTTAAGCCTTTAAAAATTAGTATCTTGAGTTAGAAAATTAGGAGAATTATATTAATTGGTCCCAATTGATAGAGAAGCAAATATGAGAATTTAGTGTGTTTTTACAAATCTGTAATTTTTATAATTTTTAATTATTTGAATTTTTAAAAATCAATTAAAAATGAAATAATTATTTTAATTCCAATTTTATTTTTCTTAGGTACCTCTGGTCATAAGGAGCTCCCAAAACCAATTTGGTTATTTTTGAATTGTATTTTAATTCTTACAATTATTTTAGTGCCAAAAATGCAATTTCACTTGATTAATCCATTTTGGTGGTCAAATTAATTTCAATTGACTTCAAAATTTTTATGGGGAGCTCCTCTAACATTAAATTATAGTAGAGAATGATTTTTATGCAATTTACATTTATAATTATTCAAATTTTATTTTATTTCAATTAGGGGAGCTCTTTGGACATATAGGGTTATTCTTAATGAGTTAAAGAAAGTTTATGTTTTTCCAAGGGTCCTCTGACCACAATGAACCTACAAAAAAAAGTTTATAATTTTTTAATTATTATAGTTATTTTACCAAAACAGACATGACATACTTGAAAAATAGAGATCTCTGCTACTCCTTGACCTTGGAAAAATCAAGGAAGATCCCTCATGACAGGGAGAACCAAAGCCCTCAAAATCAAGTCATGGTGAAATTTCCATGCAAATGGAGAATACAAATAAGAAATACACTATTTACTTAAATCAAAATCACAAATTCATGAGGGTATTTTTCTTTTATTTTTAGGATTTTTCTATAAAAAGATATGGATTTTTAAAGTTCTCATATTTAAATAAATAAGAAAAATCCATAATTTTCTATTCAAACCATGCGGCGCCACATAATCCTCGCCATGTTCGAAGCCTCCATGAGACAAATATTGGTTTGGCGTCGCCATCTGAGTCAACACTGACTCGGCCCGCTGTTCACGTACCAAAAGTTCGTTCAACGGGATCTCGTCCTCCCAAACGATACACGAGCGATCAGACGACATTTGTTCATCATCCCCAAGTCCTTTAACTCATTAACAATCCGGCTTCTAACCCTAATTTCTTCCTTGATATTCAACCAAATTTCTAAGTGTTTGTTCATATAGATGCGTCTAGACTTGGAGAACACGTTTATATGGTTTATACGGTGTAAAATATAATAAATACATATGAACAACCAATTTAAGCTTGATTTAGGGTTGAGGCTCAATACCTTTGTCTAAGAGGGAAGGCCTCAATCAGATGGTTGTAGTAGCTTCAAATGAGTCCAACAAACCTCTAGATGGAATCCTAGGCTACGAAAAAGTGCCTAGGTAAGGAATCGATCAAGGCTGAATTGGGGTGTTAATCAAAGTCTATGCTAGGGTGGTCTGGTGATAAGGCTTTTGTGGGGGATCTTCTTCTTTCACTCAGGGGATGGTGCGGGTGAAAATAATTTAGATTTGGTGGAGTTTTAAGGGGTGTCCTCTTTCATGCTCAAACTTATGCTGAGAAATTGGCTATGGTCAGTGGGGAAGAGGGATGGAGGATGTTTAGGTTGAACTTAAGAGGTCTTGAAGAAGCACTTGGAACAATTTAGCAGAGTCTACCCAAGAAATATGAACTTCTCCTTCGTTAGTTGTGGAGAGTGAGTTTAAAAAGTGGAGGCCATGGTGGCTGTCATGCATGGCTGAGGTGGCTAGGAGTCTTCTTAGGTGGAGGCAAGAAAGGAGCAAATGTCCAATTGGGCGGGTTAACATCTGATGGGTTCAATTTTGATGAAAGTTGGGCTAGAGTAGGTAGGTAAGCCATGAAGCCATTTCCAAGACATGAGAACCATATGGGGATTAATTTTGGATGTTCAACATGCTGGTCCTAACCCTCTTGGCCAAGGGCTAGGGGTTTGGGTCCACCCATATGAGCTTTCCAAAAGGAGTGAGGAGACTAAATCAATGGGTCTTAGGGTTTGGGCTGTGTGAGAAAGTGTAGTGTATTCAAGCTAGCCTAACCAAGACCAGACTACCCGGGGTTAGTCCTAAGTCACGAACGTCTTATGGGGACTCTCCTTGAGTTCCCTCATATTGATCCCACCTACTAAGTGCTAGAGGTTTAGACCTATATGTGGAACTTTAAGTTGAGCAAAGAAGAGATTAGAATTTATAATGGTAAGGGTTCCTTTTCTAGTCTTCTAGGAATAGTCAACAGGAAAGTCATATGGCTAGATCCTAGGCTACTAAGAAGAAAACTAGACCTCAACCAAAAGTGAGGTCAATAAATGGACCCCAAATAGGTGTGGTGGTCGGGCAAGCACACCGCGCATATTGGCATTGACCAAAGAGATTAACAAAACCAACATAGTTTTCTAAGCTAACATGCCTAGAATAGAAAGTAGAATTGAGTGATAGTTATTTCTATTGGGGAATCATTAAGTGAAAATTTGATCGAAATCGAGGATTTGGCACTCTCACCAGGGATTAAAAGGAAAGGAATTTCAAAAATGACCATCAAGAAAAGAATAATGACGGTCACAGTGAAGATTAAATTTCAATTCAATTATTGGAAATCTTTGTTTTTGATTTCTATAGTTTTGGAGGATGGGAATAAGAATATAGGTATTTACCCAAAAAATAAAATCGAAATTTAAATACTGACCAATTCATTCCTTCTAATGAAGAGTGGCATTAAGTTAAGTGTTAGGAATTGTGTGTTTGGAGCTAGTTGACCTCACTTTTGGTTGAGGTTCAGTTTTTCCTCTTTAGTAGCCTAAGGTCTAGCCATATGACTTGACCTCACTTTTGGTTGAGGTTCAGTTTTTCCTCTTTAGTAGCCTAAGGTCTAGCCATAGTGACCTCATTTTTGGTTGAGGTTTAGTTTTTCCTCTTTAGTAGCCTAAGGTCTAGCCATAGGATTGGTTGAGGTGTGTGCTTGCCCAACACACCCCACCTATTGGGGGTCCATTTATTGACCTCACTTTTGGTTGAGGTCTCCTCTTTAGTAGCCTAAGGTCTAGCCATAGGACTTTCCTATTGACTATTCTTAGAAAACTATCTCTTTAGTAGCCTAAGGTCTAGCCATAGGATTTTCCTATTGACTATTCTTAGAAAACTAGAAAAAGTTAGTAGCCTAAGGTCTAGCCATAGGATTTTCCTATTGACTATTCTTAGAAAACTAGACATGAAGCCTAAGGTCTAGCCATAGGACTTTCCTATTGACTATTCTTAGAAAACTAGAAAAGGCACCATCCCTAAGGTCTAGCCATAGGACTTTCCTATTGACTATTCTTAGAAAACTAGACATGGAACCCTTACCATTAGAAATTCTATACTCTTCTCTACTCAACTTGGAGTTCCACATATTGGTCATAACCTCTAGCACTTAGTAGGTGCGGTCATTATGGGGGAAACTCAAGATGAGTCATCCTTAGGACTGCTGGACCTTAGGGTTGACCCTGATGTTGGTCTAGGGCTAAGAAACTTACTTGAAATCACTTACACTCACAATCACTCACTACCCTAAACTCAAAACTTCCAGGCTTTGGTCCCTTGATACTTTTGGAAGACTCCTGTAGGTGGTTCCCTAAACCCATTAGCCCCGGGCTAGGGTTTAGCTGAGACCACTACATAGAGGACCCAAAATGGGGTTTCTATTGGTCCATGGCTTATTAATGATGGTTGGTAATCCAACTCTACCGAGATACCCAACCTACCCTTCTGCCCCTAAATTCCCTCAAATTACCTAGATACCATTGGGACCCCAAATTTGGCCAAAATCTCCAAATCTAGCCAAAATTACCAAACTTGATTCAAAAATCATTTCAAACACCTTGAAAACACCCAAACTACCCAAAATCCCCCAAATTGACCAAATTACCAAAATACCCCTCTTGGGCCCAAAATTCCAAAAATTCCAAAAAATCCTAAAAATACCCAAAACCTCCCAAAATTTCCTAATTTCATTTTCCTCAACTATCACATGACCCAATTTGGCCAATTTGACCATCTTTGATCAAAACCCCCAAATTGCCCTTTAAAGGCCCAAATTTCCCCAAATTCAACTCAAATGTCCATCAATTTGATCTCAATTTACCCCAATTCCAATCCTAAACTTAAATTCACTTTTGATATGGCCAAACTAGACCAAATTGAAGCTTAATTGGCCAATGATTTGAGCCCAATTTTTGGTATAGGTTAAACCTCAATTTTGGTCACATGACCTAATCCCACCAAATCGAACCCATGGCCTTGTAAATAGGCCCCAATTAATGTTGAAAAATCTTTACAACATTCCTACACATCAAAATCAACTATAAATTGGCCTTGTTGAAGCCTCAAATCCATTTGATTTTGGCCTGAATCCAAAATTCCAAATTTAGCCCCAAATTGGCCAAGTTTCCAAATTTCACACAATTGATTGCCTTAACCTCCAAATTTCACCCAATTGATTGCCTTAAACTCCAAATTGACATCCAATTCATGTTTAAAACTCTTCATGGGTTCCCTATGGACCATTTAAAATAATCAATTTGGAATTAGCCCAAGGCTAGCCCAAGCTAGACTTAAGCCTAGCCCAACAAAACTAAATTGATTAAAATTCAAAATTCCCTCAAATTGACCCTTTAATTGAGCTCAAAACCACTTCCATCCTTCACAAAAGTTTTTCATTATGATCATCTACACCAAATGCAACATTTACTTGGGTCAATTGACATGGCTAGCCTAGACCAAACCCAAGACTTGGTCATTTGCACCCACATTGATCCATGCACTAAATGTGACCCAATCACCCTAAAGCAACCAAATTAACTCCATCTCAGCCATTAGTTGACCCCTAAGACTGAGCTAAAACCCATCTAACCACCTAAACTAAACCATAGACCAAGGGTCCCCAAAATTAAGGGTTCACAAAATACACATGCTTAAGATATCCTTGCCAAATCAAACACATTTGCATTAAATTGTTGTGATGGATTCCTCTGGATGCCTTGAGCACCTAGCCACCTCCCCCTGGCCTACCGGCCAGCCTAGTGGCCTGAAAATGGCCAAACCGAGAGCCACCCCCATGGAGCTTCTCCTAAATCAAACCTAGAGGCCAGCTCAACCAAATTGAATTGTAGATCTCCTCTGCCCTCCACTTAAGCACCACATTACACCCCTTAATTAGCCATGATAGCCACCCCTTAGCCATTTTTATAAAAAGCACCTCTCACAGCCATGGCAATAGGTGCTGAAAATTTCTTTGAGAGACCTTTATAAATTTACCTAGAGCTTCCCTAAGATCCCCTCAGTGCATCCCAACTACTTTCCCTCACCAATTTCTACTGTCAGAGTTCAATTTTGAGCTTGAAACCTTGCTGGAATCCAGAACAGATCCCATTACACATCCACACTCCATCAAACTCAAGTTAACTCTACCCACACCTTCACAACAGTGAAAGAAGCCAAAGCCCCATAAAATCCCCCTTCCATAAAGCCTCTACCATAGCTCTAGACCAACACCTAAATCTGGTCGTGATTGAATTCCTACTTAGGCCTCACACCACAGAAAGAGGCTTAATCCCTAGCCTTCCTAGCGAACGTGCCAAGACCATCTGATTGAAGCTTCACTTCTCAGAGCAAAGGTATAAAACTTCTCTCCCTCCCGAGCTTATTTTGATTCTACACTTAATTAGGCTTAATTTAATTGCAGGATTACCTTATGGATGTGTTCGTCTCACTTAGACGAGTGCATACGATTAAACCCGAGGTGATTTGGTTGAGTCTAGGCTAAGATCTTAGGGTTTTACTGTGGACGGTCACGGGATCATTCTATCGGGGACGATGACAGGGAGCTGTTTGATCAAGCATGTATCGAATGTACGGAGAAGATCAAGCCAAACAGCACTTCAAAACATTAACCGCGGGCCGAGTCAGTAGCTACATGGATGGCGGCGTCAAACCAGAGTGTGTCACGCATGCCTTCGGAGCTGCCTAGGATCTAGTTAGCACGCGCTTTTTAAATAAATAAATATGGATTTTTCCTATTTATTTAAATACCCCTAACTTCAAAAACTCATAACTTTGTGTAGAAAAATCAAAAAAATAAAATAAAAATACCCTCTTGCTTAGTGAATAGAGGAGAACAATGTGCAAATAATTTTAAGTCCATGTGATGTATATTTATTTTTAATTAATTAAACACTGATTTGAATGTTTTGATTCTCCATGCATTTACACTTATCACTATAGCTTGAATTTTTGGCATGTTGTAGCCTCTGTCGAGGGAAACATCCTTTGATTTTTCCAAAGTTAGAGGATGTTCCTAGACAGAGATCCATATTTTTTATGTTTTTTCACATTATTTTCTTAAAATAATCATGGAAATTAGTATGTTTATTAGAAAATTCCAAGAAATTTTTGAAAGGTCCACCATGACCAGAGAAGCTTTTGGAAATAATTTCATGGGTAAAGTCATTTAAAATATACTTAATTTCATGAACACTAAATCATTAATATAATTAATTTTGAAAGATATAAACATTTAAATAACTTGATTTTTTATTTGCACTGTTATTTATGATCCAGAGAACTTACCATAAAAACTTTAAAATATTTTCAGTACATTTGATAACATAAATTGATTTTTGAAGATAAACATCACTTTTGGCATTTAAATGATTTTTTAAAAATCAAAATGTAACTCAAAAATTTATAAAAACTTATTTTTTGAGTTCTGTGTGATCAGGGGTATTTTCTAAAAAAAATGATATTCAAAATAAAAACTTATTTTTTAGCTTATTTTTAATATTTAAATAATTAATAATCCCTAAAAATCACAAAAATAATAAAACTCATGGAAATGTTCTAAATTACTTTCTAATCACTTAAAAACAATTAGAATATTTTTTCCTGGTTTTCTAAATAAAGATATTGAATTTTAAAGCTTAAAAATGATTTTAAATGCTAAAAATGAGTTTTTATTAAAATAATTCCAATAAATCAAATAAAATTTTAAAAAATATAAAATCTTCTTCTCTAAGCTCTTTTACCTTAGGAGATCTTTCAAAAATACAAAACCTCATTTTCTCCATTTAAAATATTTTATATTTAATAAATACCCCAGAACTTAGAATAATTATTAAAATTCAAATGAAATTCAAAAAATCATGAAATTTGTTCCAAAGACTTCTCTAGTCTAGGTCTACCTCCAGTAAACATTTCAAGGAATTCAGATTTACCTTGGTCAAGTTAGGAATTTTCTTTAAAAAATCTTATTTTTACATAAAAATTATTATATAAATTAAATTAAATTTTGAAAAATCTCATTTTCCCCTCTAATGTCTTAATTGACCCATGAATGAGGTAAAATAAAAATTCCAAAGTCATTTGGATTAAATTTTATAAATTATAAAGTGATAGAGCCTTGGAGGCAAATGTGTTATTTTGGAAATTAGCCTTAATTAACATTTAGGTTTAATTTAAGGACGGAAATGGGTAACCTCTGATCTTAATTTGGATGTTTATTAAATTGGTACAAACCAACCTCACTTTCCTAATAAAAAGGTTAAGTTAATAGATTTCTAAATTAGGAAAATTTGGAAGTTTATTAAAATAAATTGAATGCAGGACTTAGGGGTATGACTTTTGAAGTCAATAATTAATCAATTTAATACCCCTATGTTGATGTTAAAATAAAATCAAATCATGAATCATGATCACCTAAAGCTTGATCTTTTCAAAACTAATTAAGACACTCAACTAGGTCTTAAGGGTTTAGTAGTGACTTAGGCTAAATCAANTTTTGTGATGCATGTTAGAAGAGGACTTAATTATCAATGTGATGGTTTTTACTTGCACTTTATTTACATTACAATAAAGGCCTGTTGTAGTGTTAAAATTCATTAAAATTGCATTAAGACCTGAGGGGGCTGTGTAATTCTCAACAAAGTAGAACCATATTCAGATTTCATGGATGGTTAAGTTCATGGGAGTTGAATGCAAATAAATAGGGAAATATACTTTGATGGGCATAGAATTGGAGATTTTAGGGGGACATACTAAAATCTCCAATTTGGTCCTATTGTTTGAGTACTGAAGTGGAGATGTTAGCCCTCAGGTGAGGGGAATGTGGGAGCTTTGAAGTGAGAGCCGGTATCCTCCCAGCCTAGCCACGGATTTAATAAACAAGCATAGGGTTGTTCAATGTTCTTTATGCCTGGACCAAAGGGTAAGGAATAAGATTGTTCCTATTTAGCACATACAATATTTAATGCATCTCATTCCTTTATATTATCGATTTCATTACATAAGAATAGTAGTTTGATATTTAATGCATCTCATTCCTTTACATTATCCAATTCATTACATAAGAATAGTAGTTTTGTATCTCAAAATTCTCCAAACCAATTCATCCAAAAAGGGTTATCTTTAGAATTAATATTTGCAATTTATTTAATGCATCTCATTCCTTTACATTACCTAATTCATTACATAAGAATAGAAATTTTTAGTATAATTCTCCAAACCAATTCATCCAAAAAGGGTTATCTTTAGAATTAATATTTGCATTTAGTTATGGCCAATTCATCTAAAAAGGGTTATCTTTAGAATTAATATTTGCATTTAGTTATAGTTACTATCATTACATTTAACACTTTCATTTAAGAGTAGTTGTTAGATAAAACATCATTTTAATCGACATTCTAAACTAAGGACTAATTGTAGTAGACTAGGATTTGACTAAGGACCTCTTACCTCGCTTCCCTGTGGGATCGATAAACGGGACTCCACTAGAGCCTTGTATTACTTGAGCGATACGTATACTTGCGTTTGAAATTATGACTTTACAAAATCTTTTTAAATATATAAATCTGGGTTCATAAATTCTTACATATTAAAAGTTGCATCAAGTTTTTGGCGTCATTGCCGAGGGTTTCAATCTTTTAGTAGTGGTGTCAAATTCTTGTATTTTTAGGTATATAAAAAGTCGCTGTTAAGTTTTTGGCGCCGTTGCTGGGGAAGCTTCGGTAAGTACTTTAGGAGAATTTTAGTTGAAGTAATTAGTCTTAGACTTGGAAAACTGTAGTGTTGTAAAAACTGTTTTGTGTGAAAAGTGTTTTTATATGAAAAAGTGTTGAAAAAAACTGTTTGTGTGAAAAATAATTTGTTCGTGAAAATGTTTTATTGTGTTGAATATGTTTCATCTGTTATTTGTTTAATTGTTAATGTATTATTTGTTGTGTTGCATATGCTAAACAAAGGATATGCAGGACTTGTGCCTTATGATCCCGAGTTTGAAAAAAAGAAAAAAATAAAAATACAAAGAGGACTAAAAAAACTAGAAATGGAAATGGAAAACTTTCAAAATAATAACTTGGAAAATCATCATACTTCATTGAGGGATTACGTAAATCCTACGACAGATGAAATTTACTCAAGTATAGAAAACCCTGTTGTAGAAGCTGACTCGTTTGAAATAAATCCTGAGATTATCCA
>JXCR01093120.1:21665-39866 GCA_002079205.1 Phalaenopsis hybrid cultivar | reverse complement strand
TTTCAAGAATCCTAAATGTGTGCACATTTGATTCAAGTATTGCATAGGTATAAGTATTTCCTGGATTCAAGTATACAACACACACCATTTCATCATTATATGAAAGGAAATTAAACACATTTAAACACAACAATTCTATGCTTTTATGATTCCTCGTTCTTAAGTATAAATTTACATACTCGGCATTTAAATTCCTATGCATTTATAGGTTTAACACCAACTTTATCATATAAGGGCTAGCATGCATTAATGAATGAAAGTTACATGATGCTTGGAACAAAAGAGATCAACGCAACAAGCATAAGGTGAATTAAATGAAATAGTTACCTCCAAATTAGATATAATTCACTGCCGCTGTACATTTACACGTCAGCCAATCCATGCCTTTACATATCTAGCACCTAAATTTCACTTTTATACTAATTCCGCCCAAATACTGAAAAGGAATGCTACAAATGCATATAGTTGTTTGACAAGCTGCATAAATAATTTTCCCCATACCCAATTCCTCAGATTTTTGTACAAATAGGTCATCTAAAACTTTCCAATCTTTGCCACTTGCACATAAAACATTCAGATTTTTGCAAAAATAAAATACCAAAGTTTTTCGATTTTGACAAATAGGCCACCCAACAATTTCAGATTTTCACAAATTAGCCACCCAAAGTTTCCGATTTTGCAAATTAGCCACCCAAAGTTTCAGATTTTGCAAATTAGCCACTCAAAGTTTCAGATTTTGCAAATTAGCCACCCAACATTTCAGATTTTGCAAGACATAAGTATCAAGGCTTCCAACCTTTGCAAATAAGGTAACGATGCTTTCAGATTTTATGAGCAAAGCACTAAAACCTTCCACCCTTTGCAAATAACAAATAAAACCCTCTCAGATTTTTGTCCATATCAAGCTAGTATTATGTATATGAGCAACGTCAATNCAAACTGCATAAATAATTTTCCCCATACCCAATTCATCAGATTTTTGTACAAATAGGTCATCTAAAACTTTCTAATCTTTGCAAATAAGGTAACGATGTTTTCAGATTTTATGAGCAAAGCACTAAAACCTTCCGCCCTTTGCAAATAACAAATAAAACCCTCTCAGATTTTTGTCCATCTCAAGCTAGTATGATGTATATGAGCAACGTCAAGCTCAAAGTAAGGTGGCAGATGCATAAACATAGCAAGTGTATGATTATTTCATCATCCCGTTGATGGTACAAGTGCAAGGATAAAATTAAAAAAAAATNTATAGTGATCATATGATGCACGAATTTTCACAACAGAAACCAAGCCCTTCACATGTTTTTTTTTTTTTTTTTTTTTTTCAGATTTTTCATGGATCGAGAAGTATGTAATTAAACATCACAAATAGAGCTAGTGAAACATTATGAATATTCCTTCCTACTATTACTATTTTTTTTTTNATTAAAAAAAATATATGTCCCAACATTTTATATAGTGATCATATGATGCACAAATTTTCACAACAGAAACCAAGCCCTTCACATTTTTTTTTTATATATTTCATGGATCAAGAAGTATGTAATTAAACATCACAAATAGAGCTAGTGAAACATTATGAATATTCCTTCCTACTATTATTATTTTTTTTTAATGGCCAATGGAATCGTGCAAATAAAGGGGAGTAGGAGTAAAGAGAAAAGANTGAAACATTATGAATATTCCTTCCTACTATTATTATTTTTTTTTAATGGCCAATGGAATCGTGCAAATAAAGAGGAGTAAGAGTAAAGAGAAAAGAAAGAAAAGGCATCTCACTTTTTTTTTTTAAAGAAACAGGGAAAACCAACCACCAAGCAATTTAGGGAAGAACCAATTCAAGAAGAAAGGTGTTGGCAGCACCTCCTCCTCTTCTCAAAGTTTCGGCCCACCTCGATAGTCAAACACACAACCAAGCAAANATATAGTGATCATATGATGCACGAATTTTCACAACAGAAACCAAGCCCTTCACATTTTTTTTTTTTTTTTTTAGATTTTTCATAGATCAAGAAGTATGTAATTAAACATCACAAACAGAGCTAGTGAAACATTATGAATATTCCTTCCTACTATTATTATTTTTTTTTAATGGCCAATGGAATCGTGCAAATAAAGGGGAGTAAGAGTAAAGAGAAAAGGAAGAAAAAGGCACCTCACTTTTTTTTTTTTCAAATAAACAGGGAAAACCAACCACCAAGCAATTTAGGGAAGAACCAATTCAGGAAGAAAGGTGTTGGCAGCACCTCCTCCTCTTCTCAAAATTTCGGCCCTCCTCGATAGTCAAACACACAACCAAGCAAGAATATCGAGCCAACAATCCAGAACACCAAGCAGCCCAGAAGGAATACCGAACGACTTAACAGGAAATCTACACAAGACAAGATTTTTGCAGCACCTCCACCCTCATTTTCAATTTTCGGCCAACCCCAAAACCCTCCCCAAGTGGGGTTTTTTATAACAAAGAAAAGAGGAAGGAGAAGCCACCTACCAGCCTCCCGNGCCCAGAAGGAATACCGAACGACTTAACAGGAAATCTACACAAGACAAGATTTTTGCAGCACCTCCACCCTCCTTTTCAATTTTCGGCCAACCCCAAAACCCTCCCTAAGTGGGGTTTTTTATAGCAAAGAAAAGAGGAAGGAGAAGCCACCTACCAGCCTCCCTAGCCAACGAATTACAAAGAAGAAATGAAACGACACCATAAAGAGGAGAGCGTTCAGCCTCGAGGAAGAGAAGGTGGAACCTCACGGTTGGAGGGCCGCTCGGTCGAGCAGAGCTCGAGGAGGCGAGCTGCGATCGCTGGGGAAGAAGATTGCCACGTGGATTTGCCGNCAAGTAGCCCAGAAGGAATACCGAACGGCTTAACAGGAAATCTACACAAGACAAGATTTTGGCAGCACCTCCACCCTCTTTTCAATTTTCGGCCAACCCCAAAACCCTCCCCAAGTGGGCTTTTTTATAGCAAAGAAAAGAGGAAGGAGAAGCCACCTACCAGCCTCCCTAGCCAACGAATTACAAAGAAGAAATGAAACGACACCATAAAGAGGAGAGCGTTCAGCCTCGAGGAAGAGAAACGTTGGCCAGGTGGAACCTCACGGTTGGAGGGCCGCTCGGTCGAGCAGAGCTCGAGGAGGCGAGCTGTGATCGCTGGGGAAGAAGATTGTCGCGTGGATTTGTCATGGAGTTAGGGCACGGGCGAGGAGCGGAATGAGCCGAGGGATTGAGTCGAATGCGATGCCGAAAATATTTGGTTAAGGGAGCGGGTGAGAACCTAAATAAGATTTAGGTTTAATATGAATATGATTTAAGGATATTTATATAAAAGAAAATATTTAATATTTTGAAAAATAAAATTTTAATTTGTGTTTCACCCATGCATCAAAACATAGCAAAGTTGATATCATTTTTGCACAATTCTGACGTTCCGGACGTGCTGGCGCGGTCTGTTTTGTCATCGGAAGTCGTTTTGACGAATTCATCGATTTGCGTGCCAATTTTCTCGTGTCGAAAGTATAGCAATATAGGTGTCATTTCCTACCAAAATTCGTGTCCCGGACGCGTTGGCGCAGTCCAATTTATCGTCGGAGGTCATCCGGAGAAGTTCGCATTTTCACCCGTCCTTTAGGCTTAATTGAAGTCCGATTTCGTGCAACTCAGTGAATTTTGTGCATTTTGTGTGTGTATGTGACGAAAAAGTCGTGACGAATGTCTTTCTAAGGCTTGAAGTCCTATTAGGAATTTTTCCTTTGAGTCTTCACAAAATAGCCCATAACCGCTCGTTCATAAGACGATGGTCTTGTGCCATAAATGTTAGACATCAGAGAAAAGTAGGAAGTGACTGGAATTTCTAAAAGGGTGGGTCTCAATTCTAGTTTTCTAGGATGGTCAGTAGGAATTCCTAGAGCTAGATCCTAGGATCCTAGAAAAAGAAATGACCTCAAAAATGAGGTCAACTTGAATATTTGAAACCTCTGAAGCAATTTCATTCAGAAAAGAGCACCGATATAATTGCTGATGAGTATGATGTTATCTGAAATAAGCTATAGATATGAGTACCTACTGATACGGATTTTAGACGAGAAAATCTACTTGAAGTTCATCATTCAGGATACACAGTTCATCGATGCAACACAAAAATGTGCAACGATTTGAAGTTGGCATTCTTTTGGCTAGGTATGAAGAAAGATGTTGTTGAATATGTATCTCAATGTCAAGCAGACAGACTTTAAAGGTAGAGCATCGGAGACCCAGCAGATTGCAACAATCGTTGCCAATACCTGAATGGAAATGTGAGGAAATTGCTATAGATTTTGTTAAGAGATTTTCTCGATCCAGACAAGGCCACGATAGTATTTAGGTCATTATTGATACATTAACACTCATTTCTTGCCAATTTGAAAAACAGTTTCAGTGGAAAAACTGGTCATATCGTATGTCAAAAAAATTATCTGATTGCACGATGTTCCAAAAATTATTGTTTCTGACAGTTACGTTTAGGTTGTGGAAAGGCATTCAACAAAGTTTGGGTACACAATTACATTTCAGGATTGCTTTTCATCCACAAATCGACGGACAATCAGAACGAACAATTCACGTATTGGAAGATCTATTAAGGCTTCGTGTTCTCGACTTTGGAGGTAGATAGGAAGAACATATTACAATGATTGAGTTTGATTGCAACATCTATCAATCCAACATCAAAATGACTCCTTATGAAGTTCTATATGGCAGAAAGTGCAGAGCTTCTCTCAGTTGGGTTGAAGTGGGGGAACGTTAAATGTTAGGTTCCGAGCTAGTTGAGGAAGCTACAGAGAAAATCAAATTAATCAGAGACAGATTGAAATCTGCTCAGGATCGAAAGCTAGAATTTTTCCAAAGCACAATGCAATTAAATTTGAAGTTAGAGATTTTGTATTTTTGAAAGTTAGGACAATGAAAGTTACAGCTAGATTTGGTCAATGAAGCAAGTTGAGTTCCAGATATATTGGGCCTTTTGAAATTATAAAAAATAGCGATCTAGTTGCTTACAGATTAGTGTTATCTGCGGATATGTCAGATATACACAATAAATTTCACATTTGAATTTTAAGAAAATGGGTTTCAAATTCTGAACAGAGAATTTCACATGAAAATGTTGAAGTACATTAAATCCTAATATATATTGACAAGTCTGAAAAGATTTTAACAATTGATATCAAGAAGCTCAGAAACATATGAATTCTTTTTGTGAAGATAAACTAAAAACACAGGCTTGAAAAGGAAGCAACATGGGATAAAGAAGAATAAATGCTACAAAAATATCCCTTCCTATTCCAGTAAAGTCGGAAATTTTTAGGATGAAATTTTTATAAGAAGGGGAGAAATGTAACACCCAAATTTTAAGGAATCAGGTGAATTCAGCAACTGAAAAGTACTCCAAAATTTTTCAACTATCAGAAGGTCGAAAATTTTTTATTAACTTATATGCATGAAATCGACCAATTTCATAAAAAACATCATGCATGAATTGTTAACGGATTGTGAGATATGAAAATTAGAAGTTTTAAGTTTAATTAAATTAAATTTCCTTATTTATTTTTTATTCTTATCCTAATCCCGCAGCAGTATATCCCAACGCCCCTAGTCTTTTTATTTACATGCTTCGGTCCAGGAGGCAGCCAGAGCTTCGAAATCCTCTCCTTTCTCCCGAATTCCTTCTCTCTCTCGATTCCCTTTTGTTGTTCTTTTAACCCTCGACAAAGGCAGGCGAAGCCTGCAACCCCTTGCTATAGTGCAACGGGGCGAACGAGGAGAGCAGGCAGCAAACCAAGCGGCCCTTATTCAATTAGTACCTAAGTCATTTCATGCCTCTCCCACAATCCATCATTAGTTAGCTTTGGAGCAGATACTATGTTATCTGAAAGTGCTCCTAGATAAGGTATTCTATATCAGAATCATGAGCATAGAAATATTGAATGTTTCTATGATGCTGATTGGGCAAGTTCTTAGATTGATCGGAGATCCATTACTGGATATTGTGTTTTGTTGGTGGCAATTTTGTCTTATTGAATAGTAAGAAATAGAATGTGACGTCATGGTGCAGTGTGAAATTTAAGCATTGAGCAGTGACACAAGCTTCAAGTGAATCAATGTGGATCTCTCAATTTTTGACCAAATTAGTTTTAAGATAACAATCCCAACAAAGTTGTACTGTGATAAGCAAGTTGCAATTAATATTGCTTCAAACCCTGTCTTCTGTGAACGAACTAAACACTTTGAGATAAAATTGTCATTTTGTTCGTCAAAATATTTAACTAAATTTGATTTCTACAGCTTATGTAAGGACTCTGAAACAACTAGGGGACATCTTCACAAAGACCCTTAATGGAGTTATGATCACTTATATTTGTAATAAGTTTGGCATGATAAATACATGCTCCAGCTTAAGTGAGAGCTTTATGGAATGTAATAAGCATAAGGCTTGTATATTAGGATGCATGATGTTAGGTAATCTTTTTAGAGGAGATCTATTTACAATATATATTTTTTTATTTCAGAGATATTCCTTATATATAGATACACTAGGAACGAGTTGTTTTCCTTCACAAACAACTACAACACAATAACAATAAAAACAAGAAGCCTTTATCCTACTAAGTGGGGCTGGTTACATGAATTCTTTTTCTCTAGTATGTCTTATTGAGAGTCATATTTTCATTTAATTCTAATAAATTAAGATCATTTTTTAATCAACATGCCCAAGTCTTTTTAGGTCTATCTATACCTTTCTTAACGTAAGTCAAATCTAAAATATCTATTCTCCTAACTGGGTCATCAGATTAAAAAATACATATATTTGTTCCTCATTGTTTTAATTTTAATGATGAGACTTCAAAACACTACAATGCTTCATGTCATAATCATGGTCATTTGGTAGAGATAGAATTTGAATTTTTCACGGCCGTGCAATTTCTGATATATATCATCAAATCGAGCATCATTTTCCTTCCAAGCAATGAAGGTGTTACCATTAGATGGTTTGCCAATGCACTGCTCAAAATGTGTATCGTATCAATTTGAACATGAGGTTGTAATTGAACACCATTTTTGTGGTTGTCATAGGCCATTGCTCAATTTCCTCCATGATACAATTGAATTTAATAAAGATGGTGCCAAAAATATGAACGCTCAAATTTCTTGCCTAAAGTGAGCATGAATTTCTCTGTTCAAAGCCTCTTTGGGGGACACTCCCACCTCAATTTGAAAGAAGGGGGGAGATAGACTCTTGTAACAATAATAATTGTTGAAAAACCTTCACCTAAGAGGATAATTGTGGTTGAAGAAGGTTCATCAGCCATAATCATAGTGGAGCAGAGCCGTCCCCCTCCGATGCTTCAAACTCTTGTTAAGCTAACTCGGATTGAATTTTTTTACAATTGGTACTCTGAAGGAATAAAATCAAAGATCTCTTAGGAAGCAATGAGTTCATAGAGGAGAGGCAGATTATAATGTTTAGTTAGATGTTGTTTTCTCTTCAATTGCATATGAAGGTTTGAAAGCCACACAAATTTTTGTCATGTATCAATCTGAATGGAAGTCTCTCAAATTGTCAATGTTTGTGCATGATAAATGAGACATGACAGCTCTTCAGCTTTCAGAGTGACTCACTTGTTTGTTTATTTAAGTCGCCATTGCTCAGTTTTTCGAGATCTTATCCTCTCAATCAAAACCCAAATAAATTCGACTTCTTGCAAGGTTCTTTTTTTTTCCGTGTTCTATCTGCTTTTGTGTCAATGATGACTTCCTACTTCGGAGGATATTGCACCCTGCGAAGATGTCTCTGGAGGGCAGAATAGATCTGCATATATGTAGGCCTTATCTCCCTGTTATGAAATGAGTAGGATTGATTATTTTATTATCCATTTAGTCTTGATTAAGTTGAGTGATATGGCTAAATATGATCTTCGCCCTCTAGCTATTATACATGCGATTCAAATTGTTACGGGAACATGGTCCTGCAATTTTAGTTTACTCAGGCAGCTGTTATAAGTGTTGACGTGTGGTTCTCTTCTCTGGCTGCAGCATCTTGATACAAAGTTTTTGCATCAGCAATTATTTGAATTACTCTTCATTTCAGTCAATCCAACTTAATGAACTAAACTAAAAGAGAGGGGCATTTACATAAATACCACACATTTCCTATATATTTATATATCTAACACCCAAATTTTGATTATTACATTCATCACACTCAATCTTTTATATAGCATCAAAAAGATCATTATTACTAACTTTTAAAAAGTGAAATACACTTTTTCATACATAGGTTGAGTGGTGGAAATGTAAAATTTAAGCTTAGGTTTTAGATATGTAAATACATCAGAATTTTGTGGTACATTGTAAATCTTCCAAAAAAATCCATTGTAGCGTTAAATTATTTGCATATGATGAAACAATGTTATGATTTGAAACGGTGGATTTTAAAGCGGTGTAATTAATGCATTTTTTCCTTCATTAATTTCAGCAGCAATCATTGGAAAAGGTAACCCTGACTGAAAATGTTCGGAGTGCCACTACTTATTCAACAGAAGCCTTAAATAGCGAAAAGGATGACATTGCTTTAAGACCACTAAATTGCCAAAGACCTAAAAGGTTTGTTGCTTTATGTTTTTAACCTTTTTGTTCCTTGAATATCTCCTCTTTTGCCTCCATTGTTTTCCTCTATGTCCCTGTTGGATGTCGAATTCATTCCTTTTGTAACGATTTGATGTTTTTACTTGGGTAAATGCAACAAGGCTAATGCATGTCCTGATTGTCCAAAATTACACTGATAATATTTGATTCATTGATAACGTGTGACATTTTTACTAATTTTTTATTTTCAAACTATAGGAAGTTGCTTCCAGCGTCAGCCATTCATTTTAAGGACTTCGGTGGGCTATTCATGGATGAGAACGCAATGGTGCGCTTCTTATTCGTTGATCTTACANATTTGATTCATTGATAACGTGTGACATTTTTACTAATTTTTTATTTTCAAACTATAGGAAGTTGCTTCCAGCATCAGCCATTCATTTTAAGGACTTCAGTGGGCTATTCATGGATGAGAACGCAATGGTGCGCTTCTTATTCGTTGATCTTACTTTGTATATTGTGAAATTGAAATATTTTGAACCCTGGCAATTATGTTAATTGCAGGAGGGCAAGCGTAAGAAAACAGATAAGTTAAAAGCAAGATCGGACGGCAGCATCTCCCTTATTCGAATTTTAAAGAGCAATCTTCCTCGATAGCAATGGTAAAGCTCATTACAAGCTGGCTGCTTTCTTTGGACATGCCATCTTCATCTTTTAACCTGAAAATTTTAAAAAATAATAAAAATAATAAAATTCTCGGTCACCGTTTCGGCAAGATGATTGATAATTCTCAGTAAAATGCACTTTGCTAAATGTTCGCTTTATTTTTTACTCGAGTCGGTCATGCTGTCATTTCTGAAAAATCAGCACATTTTTAATTTGTATATTATGGATTGAGATACTGATCATTAATCATATATTTGGAAGATAGAAGTTCATTTCCAATTATTCAATCTATTTTTTGTTGTTTGATTCATGTTTTTTATACAAATCATGATGATTTTGAAGAAGAGTAATTAAGTGAACTGGATGACGAGTTTGAAAAATATAACTGAATACTGGATTTGAATATGTATATTATGTAGCAGAAAGTTCTATGATCAATGTTAGAAAAGATTGAATGACATTGTAATTTACCTCACATGCGTTGACATTATAATTAGCTCGCATGCATCGTTGTTGTCTCTTGATATATCTGCTTGAAAGCTTCAGGGTATCTTTTTTTTCTTTTTAGTTAGAAAAATCTTGGTTTATACTGTTTGCTGATGGCATTCTTCTCGTGGATAAGACGAGAGAAAAAAAACTAGGAAAAACTTGAATTATGGAGGTCTATTTTGGAGTCGAAAGGCCTTCGTTTGAGTAGAACTATAATTGAATACATGGAATGTAATTTTAGTAGTAGCTCTAGCGACATAAATATAACTATGGGTGATCAAATTATTAAAAGGTGTGAACTCTTTAGATATCTTGGGGTCTATTGTTCAAAGTGATGGTAATATTGATAGGGATGTTAGAAGTAGAATTCAAGTTGGTTGGTTGAAGTGGAGGAATGCTTCAGGCCTACTGTGTGATAGAAAAGTACCGCCTAGTTTGAAAGGAAAATTTTATAAGATAGTTTTGAGACCTGCAATGCTTTGTGATGTTGAATGTTGGCCTTTAAAAGAGAAGCATAAAACTAAGTTAAGTGTTGTCGAGATGAGAATGATTAGGTGGATGAGTGGCTTTACACTTAGAGACAAAACACGAAATGACTATATCCGTGATAGGGTTGGTGTAGCTCCATTGACGGACAAAATTAGAGTTGTCTTAGATGGTCTGGTCAGATTAAACGTTGACCATCTGATGTTTCGATTAGAATAGTAGATGTTTTAGATTTAACTTATGTTAAGAAGGGCAAAGGTAGACCTATGAAGACTTGAGCATATTGTATAAAAAATGATCTTAATCTATTACAATTAAAAGAAATATGATACTAAATAGGATGCAATGGAGATAAAGGATTTGTGAAGCCGACCCCACTTAGTGGGATAAAGGTTTTGTTGTTGTTAGAATAATTTTGATTTAATTAATGGATTTTTTTTGTGTTTTGATTACTGGTTGTATACATCCTAGTTGATTAGAATAGTTCAGCTATTAATGTAATAATTTCTATTGAATTAGAAGATTCTTGTTATATTCTTTTTGTAGGTGTGTTTGATTAAACCAAGCAGGTAAATTTGTTGGTAAAATGCAAAAATCTTGTGACGAAGCGGCTCGAGTGGTAATAAAAATGATTCAAGTATGGTGTCTTATTGTGAAGAAAATATTATGTATGGAGTCGAACACTCTATTACAACAAAGGTTTAAGCTTTCAAGAATTAGTTCTTATGATGAGACGTCTAATCTGCATGAACACGTTGATCGAACCATCATACACTCCATGCTGACATGCTATTTTATCAAATGTTCTCTCCTACTTTGTTTTATTCACTTCCAGGCAAATCCTTTATACCACTAATGAGCTTGTTAAATTGTTTATGAAGCATGTCATTGTTAAAAACTCTGCTCACCCCTTTCGGATTTGTCAAAGTGAGTGAAAGCACAAAAAGATGATTTTTGAAGCATTTGGACTTCACTGCAATCTTGAAAGGTTGTTCATGTCTACATCCTAGGCCATGATTATGATGGGGTAATCCTCTTGCATTTCACCAAGTATATGAGAACCAATTACACAGGTAAACTTTCACTATAATTTTGTGTAGACACACAATTCAACACCTTAAACATAACAACAAGATCAACCACTGACCAGAGAGATCCAGCTGGAAATCGCTCCCACAACATCCCCTTATCATATTGGAGTTCATTCTCAACCTGATCAAGAAGTTGGCCTTCTCAATATTTGATAAATGGGATGTTTTACATGCTCGTGTGAACAATGGCCCTAGAGGGGGACAACAAAAGTAACAACAAAATCTTGTGAAATATCATTCTTGAGTATGGTTGCAATTATTTTTTCAAGAAAAAAGTACAGTCTATCTTGGCCCACACTCAGATTTGAGAAAAACAAAGTATATTTGTCACCTCATTATGGGCCTAACCAGTCCTAGAGGAACTCCATTCGACCTCCTTCGAAATAGACTACGGTCGTCGAGCAGACGCTCCGACTAAATAGCGTAGGATATATCAAAATTCTTTGGTGGATTTATTTCGACCTCTTCCACAATAGACTATTGTCTTCATGTAGAAGCTTCAGCTTACAACTTGGGATCTATCAAATATCCTTTGTGGATTTCAATTCGAATTTGTCCATCACAAATTAACATCGTTGGGGGAGTTGTAAGCTTCAGAAGATTTTACTTACTCAAGAAGCTAAATAATCTTAGAAGATATAATGCTCCAACCAAAGGCAATATTTAATTGGAAGGCATTAGATTCCTACCAAAACTTCTAATGGTTTTGTCTTCTCTGGGGGAACGTATAAGAAATAACATTTTGGCAACAACATCTCAAAAGGTGGGGCAATAAGAACCCAAGAAGTTGGGAAACAACAGCCCAAGAGATGGGGCAACACCAACCAATGAGATTGGATAACTCCGATCTGAGTGATTGGGCAATAACAACCTAGAAGGGATGACAATAACAATATAAAAGGAACTTCAATGTCTTTGGGCAACAATAACCCAAAATGGGAGGCAACAACAACCTAAAAGGAACTCTGTTGTTGGGTAACAACAGCCCTGAAGGAAAGGTAACATAAACCTAGCAGGAACTCCAATGTCATTGGGCAACAACAGAAACTCAGAAGGGGAGGCAACAACAACCTTAAAGGAACTTTGACATTGTGAAGCAATAATAGTTTGAAAAGGACTCAGACCACTGGAGAGGTGAACTTTCTTCTCCTAATGGTCCTATTTTTAGGCCCGAATTTGAAAATTTGGGCGCCAAAATTGAATATTTCAAAAAAATTGCTCCAAAAACATTTGTGAGCGCTCACACGCTCACACATACAGGGGTGTATGTATTCTGCCCTACGCGCAAGAAGCAATTTGCAGCCCACCAGTTCTTGTCTTTTAGTGTGTGGTATTGCGCGCCGCCTACATCTAACTCGATAATACTTGCCTCGTAACACGCAACTGCTTTTCGCCCATGACGCTTGCCTTACATGACCTGCCTCAACCCGCACCAACACTTCGTCAGCCTAACCAGCAACGACTTGGTCGCTGGTGCAACAGCTCCCATACACTTCCACTAATAGTTTCACACTGTNCGATAATACTTGCCTCGTAACACGCAACTGCTTTTCGCCCATGACGCTTGCCTTACATGACCTGCCTCAACCAGCACCAACACTTCGTCAGCCTAACCAGCAACGACTTGGTCGCTGGTGCAACAACTCCCATACACTTCCACTAATAGTTTCACACTGCTCGTCGCTACCTGCAGACCTCCGCTAGCCAACACCAAAATTTTGGAATTTCTTCATTTATTGTTTCTTTTTTTTTGTTGACACAATCAATGTCATTAGAAATAGAGGGCAAATAATACGTCATCAAGAAATTTTATCATTTGACATGAATCTCGAGATAATTTTTTGAACAAAAAATATTCTAATTCAAATTAAAGATCATCTGGGGCTTCTATTTTGATAGGTTTATAATCAAATTGATCGTCTCAACAAGACAAACATGATGATACTAAAATGGTTTAATTTGAGTCCAATTGAGTCTAGATCAAGAAACTATAGCATTTTTAAATGTGTCTCAAATCATTAATTAAATGGTTAAACGAACTCGAAATTTTACATGATTATATTCAAATCAAGTGTCTCGACGAGAGTAAGCCAATGAANTTTTTGTTGACACAATCAATGTCATTAGAAATAGAGGGCAAATAATACGTCATCAAGAAATTTTATCATTTGGCATGAATCTCGAGATAATTTTTTGAACAAAAAATATTCTAATTCAAATTAAAGATCATATGGGGCTTCTATTTTGATAGGTTTATAATCAAATTGATCGTCTCAACAAGACAAACATGATGATACCAAAATGGTTTAATTTGAGTCCAATTGAGTCTAGATCAAGAAACTATAGCATTTTTAAATATGTCTCAAATCATTAATTAAATGGTTAAACGAACTCGAAATTTTACATGACTATATTCAAATCAAGTGTCTCGACGAGAGTAAGCCAACGAGCCCATGTTCCCTTAATTCTCAAGTCATTAAGACCCTCAAATTATTAAAAAAAAACACATATGGTCAAAGGATATCAATATGGGTCATCCTTCAAGTAAACTCCCTCTCTTCACTTGAGGGAGAGGAGTCAAATTCTAGTATTGTTCTGGGTTGAAGATTAGGTGATAACTTTCGACCTCTGTAGTTGTCAATCACCGTTTGTCGACTTCCATCGGTCATCTTTGACTGCACCTACTTGTTGTCATTGTTGAACTCTGTTTGCTAACGAAGTATCCCAAATATTGGGTAACAAAGTATCCTGAGTACTGGGTAACGACATCTCATAAATTGTGCAATGACATATAACAAACATGGTGTATTAAAGCCTTCTTACGTCGTATATCGACAAGTGATCGCTGGTGTAAAGTAATCAACCTGAAAAAATGGTTGTAGCCGCCAACCAGTGTATCACCAACTACGACCTATGTGACTAACTATAGACTATGTGTCTAGTTGCTGCTGCTGCCACTGTTTACGACCTATGGAGCTAACTGCTACTGCAACCACCGACTACGGCTTATGCGGCTAACTATGGCCTATGTAGTTAACNAAATGGTTGTAGCCGCCAACCAGTGTATCACCAACTACGACCTATGTGACTAACTATAGACTATGTGTCTAGCTGCTGCTGCTGCCACTGTCTACGACCTATGGAGCTAACTGCTACTGCAACCACCGGCTACGGCTTATGTGGCTAACTATGGCCTATGTAGTTAATTGTTATCATAACCACCAACTATGACTTATATGATTAACTATAACCTATGTAATTAACTGCTAATGCAATTACAAATTATGGCTTATGTAACTAATTGTTATTGCAGCTACCAACTATGATATGTGTGGTGACTTGCTACTACAACATTTAAATATGACCTTTGTGACTAACTAATGCTAGTACAGTTACCAATTACATATTGTGTGATCAAGCACAATCTATGTGGTGAACTGCTACTACAATTTTTTATTATGACCACGATGACCAATCAACACTATTGCAACCACCGACCACTCTTTATGATAAACTATTGTCTTTATAGCAATCAATTATGACATTTGCAACCAACTAATAATATTACAACCTAGAATCACGTTTGTTGTAGCCCAATTACGACAATTAAATTCGTATGCCTATTAGACATATGTGATTATAAAAATAGTAATTTCATTTTCTCTAATTCAAAGAAGAGTGACCTATGTCCTTATAATTATTCGTGTGTACTGGACATCATGCAATGCTAAAATGTTGAATAATCATTATACCGTCATGAATTTTCTGACACGTAATAATTATGTATGTGTGAATTTAATTTTGAGAAAGAATTTCAATTTTGGTCTATAATTTGACAAACTAAACTTTATGTATTTAAATCNACTATTGCAACCACCGACCACTCTTTATGATAAACTATTGTCTTTATAGCAATCAATTATGACATTTGCAACAAACTAATAATATTACAACCTAGAATCACGTTTGTTGTAGCCCAATTACGACAATTAAATTTGTATGCCTATTAGACATATGTGATTATAAAAATAGTAATTTCATTTTCTCTATATCAAAGAAGAGTGACCTATGTCCTTACAATCTTATAGTGGATGACCTTGACTGGTTTTTTTTTTCCTTTTGGCTTTTTTACATAAAAAATTATGGTGTCTTCTTCTGCTACTTTATAATTATTTGTGTGTATTGGACATCATGCAATGCTAAAATGTTGAATAATCATTATACCGTCATGAATTTTCTGACACGTAATAATTATGTATGTGTGAATTTAATTTTGAGAAAGAATTTCAATTTTGGTCTATAATTTGACAAACTAAACTTTATGTATTTAAATCTTTTTTTTTTTAAATCAATTCAAAATTGAGAGAAGCTTGAGTTTTCTAAGGGCAATCTCGATCTCTCTTCTATCTTATATACATCACCATAGTTAAGCTATAACATTAAAGGGGCTTTGTCGACCAAATCTCATTGGTTGGTGTTGCCCCATCTCTTGGGCTGTTGTTTCCCAACTTCTTGGGTTCTTATTGCCCCACCTTTTGAGATGTTGTTGTCAAAATGTTATTTCTTATACGTTCCCCCAGAGAAGACAAAACCATTAGAAGTTTTGGTAGGGATCTAATGCCTTCCAATTAAATATTGCCTTTGGTTGGAGCATTATATCTTCTAAGATTATTTAGCTTCTTGAGTTTCTGTTGTTGCTACTTTGGCAATCTCGACTATCTCCCATAATATCATTTTTATTACCACCCATAGCTTTCTTCACATGCATGCACGCCGGTTGATGTTTTGATCCACAACTTTGGTACGNCTCGATCTCTCTTCTATCTTATATACATCACCATAGTTAAGCTATAACATTAAAGGGGCTTTGTCGACCAAACCCCAACCACGCATAGCTTTCTTAGCATGCATGCACGCCGGTTGATGTTTTGATCCACAACTTTGGTACAAAGATTCACACGTCTAGATATGTCTGAAGAGAAAATATTGCATCAGGACAAAGTAGGTGTAAATTGATGGTATTTTAATGATATTGTGGTGGTGTTGCAGTACAATACCATCACAAAATATTATTGTATGTGTTATTCTGATGATATTTTCATGATAGTAGTAGTATTGCAGTTAAATACTACAACACTAGAATAATAATATTAATTTGCACGTAATCCGCTCTCATATAATCCGAATGCAATATTTATTTTTATGTTGGAATGGCATGCACTTTTTATCTTTATTTAATTAAACAGTAATCAAAGTTCTATTATTAATAAAATTAATTTAAATTAATACGTCGAATTTAAACCAATAATAAAGTGGGAAGAAAAACTCCTAGCTACTCAACTACATATCCAACCTCTTAGTCCGATATTTTCAAAGTTGCCAAAGCAAAAAAATGTTTAAATAATTCATATTATTAAAAAATATATATCTTTAATAGTATTAAATTTCTATTTTAATTATATTCCTATTTAATATTAGTGATATATCCTTTATTCCTTTAAAAATAATGCTATTTTAATTTTATTTTTAAAAAAGAAAGTGAAATATATGATATATGTAAAAATTAAACTATGATTGTTATATGTGATACATAAAATTTAAGTGGTATGTTTGTAAATCTTTCTACAATAATTGTGGACAAGATAATTTTCTTATTAAGGCATATAATTAACATCTTCAATTCGCNATTTTAATTTTATTTTTAAAAAAGAAAGTGAAATATATGATATATGTAAAAATTAAACTATGATTGTTATATATGATACATAAAATTTAAGTGGTATTTATGTAAATCTTTCTACAATGATTGTGGACGAGATAATTTTTTTTTATTAAGGCATATAATTAACATCTTCAATTCGCATTAGTGAATGTACATGTTTCAATTTATTTAGGATTTAACATAAAGTAGAATTTAATAAATCATACAAATTTGGGTTTGCTAAATTCGACAAGATTAAAATTCTACTTTTATTCCATGTAATAGGTGATAAATGCATTTAAATCCACGTAGATTATTTGACTACATATTTAAAGTTTTAAGGTTTTATATGATTTAGACATTGATTCAAAATTTATATTCAAATGAGAAATTAAATTTTAAATTCTTATGAGAACTAGGAAGGGAGACACTAGCACTAAACAATTTTGCATGCATAAGTAGTAATGGTATGAAGAAATTAGTGGTAATGCAATCATAATATATATATATATATATCATCCCTAGCAACTTGTTTTCTGCGAGTTTTGATTTTTAGAGTTTTATCTATGTCTTATCTTTTTTAGGATGTTAGTACCTGTGTATCATATGGGTAGGGTGCATTTATTAGGTCCTCTCATAGNAATTTAATAAATCATACAAATTTGGGTTTGCTAAATTCGACAAGATTAAAATTCTACTTTTATTCCATGTAAGAGGTGATAAATGCATTTAAATCCACGTAGATTATTTGACTACATATTTCAAGTTTTAAGGATTTATATGATTTAGACATTGATTCAAAATTTATATTCAAATGAGAAAATAAATTTTAAATTCTTATGAGAACTAGGAAGGGAGACACTAGCACTAAACAATTTTGCATGCATAAGTAGTAATGGTATGAAGAAATTAGTGGTAATGCAATCATAATATATATATATATCATCCTTAGCAACTTGTTTTCTGCGAGTTTTGATTTTTAGAGTTTTATCTATGTCTTATCTTTTTTAGAATGTTAGTACCTGTGTATCATATGGGTAGGGTGCATTTATTGGGTCCTGTCATACAACATTTATGTACCTTTTTAATTTCAATAAAATTCGCTCTTGGGCGTTTCAATATATATATATATATATATATATATATATATAT